>JAJOOR010012987.1:0-21620 GCA_036250505.1 Solanum acaule
ACAATAGCTTTTTCTACATTCGTTGGGGAATGTACACCCGTCTTATCCATTTTGTAGTGAGATGGAGAACTCTTACTTTGATCGGTATTTCCAAGTAAAAGTCTTATCTTCTCTTGTAAAGAGTGGATATGTTGTGTCATTTTCCCTTTTTCAGTTTCTAGTCTTTCGATCGTCTGATTTAGTCTTTTGAATCCTTCCGTCATTGAGGAACAATGATCGCAAAAAATTATTCTGTCTGTGTCTTTCTGAATATTGTATTGCAAAGATGGTCTTGAAACTTGTCTCAAAGCTGGGCTTATGAAATAGTTAGGCCCGAGAGTTCCTCTAGCATAGTCTAGTGCTTCATTCAAATTATTGAATCCCTTAAAAAGTGGGGTAGGAAAGTCTTTGATTGAATCTACTACTTCTATCCATGTCTGGAATACTCCTTGTAATTTTCCTTGGACTACTACATAAAATCTGAATTTTTTGTCTTCATTTTTGTCCGTAAAATAATGGCTTAATGAATTTACTACTGACACGAAATAACTGTTGTCTCGAGGCATCTTGTTGTATGCTATCCATAGGTTGTCTATTAAGCATCTTTGAGGTCTATCTATCTTTGTTTCTGATTTTACCCTGAAACTTAGATTAGATAGAGGATAGAAAATTAAATTTTGTTTTCCAAAATATATTCTTTCCATGCTCGTTGTATTTTGTCTTGTTTGTGGTTGAAATAAAGTATTCCCTAAGAGAGTCTGCAACAAGTCTCTGTCTTTTTGTCCATTTGAACTTGAACTGGATGCTCTGTCTTTATCTGTACTCATGCTGAAAACAAACAATTAGTTTTCATAAGTCTGCTTAGTTGATCTGCTAAAGAATTATCTTTTCCCTTTATATGTTCTAAAGATATATTGTATATTGACGTAGCGTCTAAAAAATTTAACCATCTCCTTTTACTACTATTTTTTCCCTCTATTTTTTGGTGGAATTTTACAATAGCCTCGCAATCAGTTCTTACCAAAATTTCTTGTTTATTAATAATGTATAATTTAAAACTATTTAAACCATATATAACTGCTAAAATTTCTGCATCTATGCTACTCATATTTCCTTTTTCTTTGTATTTTCCACTGTGATAAGCACAATTTTTTTCTCATATATATATATACTGATTTAATATCAATTAAGCTAAATTATCAGCCTTAATAATACAAATACAATATATGATACCGATTTATTTCCTTTTTACTATATTACAAACTTGATGTCATGATCTAAACATCTATTATACGATGTCTACATGACTCATTGAAAGTAACAGGAGAACATATCATATCCATGGAAGCTTGCATTCATTAACTATACCAATAATTGACTAGCATAGATAACGGATAAATATTATATTATTTGTTAAAAGTCAAATGTATATATACGCATTTTTAATGAGGGATACATCATGTTTTTAAATCACAAAATTAAAAGGTATATTTACCATAAACGGTACATATATACTTATTCATAAAAATAATTTGAAAGAGAGATTTTAAAAACACATATTTTAAAATTAAAGAGAGTATGATTTATTGAGTGTTTGTGTTTTAATTAAACTATGATTGCTTATCTTTATGGATTCAAATGATATTAAATTATCATAATCTCAATAAATAAGTTATCATACCATGATTTTACATTGACATTTATTTAAACATATACTGTATTCCTTTATAATTATGAGAGCTACTAAATGACCCTAATTTTGTGGCCAGAAAATGACCATAATTGTTATTTCCCCAACTCACAAGGAATTTAAAAATGATTAATTTAATATCTTTATTACTTAATTTGAATTAAAATTTAATGATTTATTTCAATTTAAATATTTTAATTTTCAATGTATAGTTAATTTTTTAATTACGATAGTTAGTAATAGTCTCAAAAATTTTAAGTGACTATTTATAGAGTTTAGTGTTAGTTAAATCTTAATATAATCACTACCCTACTGTGTATTATTATCATTTAAGTAAGAAAAATTTAATAATAATATATATATTTAAAAATTATACAAAAAAAATATAAATTACAATATTAATGATTAAAAATATTTTTTAAAATATATAAAAAATTTATAGTCAAATAAATATTGGATTGACTAGTTTTAAATGTAAGAACCACCACATCATCTCACTTTACCTTCTTTTAAATCTCATAATCCACTTTTTTTTTTCTTTGTTTTTCTTTCCATATTCCATCAAATACCTACCATATTAAGATATTTTAAGATAAAGTCTAAGAGTGTTAATCTAGTTTTGAATTTATCATAGAGCAACTTTCACATATAGCAAACATAAAAATCATATTTGTATGCTATAACTATAGTTTGCATAATTGCGCTCCATAGCAAACATAAAATATGTATATTTCGCTATACATATACAAAAGAAAGCAGTTGTATAATCTGCTTTGGTATACATATACAAAAGATCAATTGTATAATCTGTGTTTGTATAAAGTGAGAAAGAGAGAAATTAAAGACAAAACAAAACTGGGCAGGGGAAGATCGTATTGTATAATCATAAGTGTATAGGACGAAAATATATGCATTTGTATTTGTATATACAAACACAGACGCAATGTATACATTTGTGTTTGTATAAAGTGAGAGAGGCAAGTGAGCGAGCGAGATCTGGGAGAGGGGAGAGGGGGGAACGAAAATATATGTATATATACAATTTTCTCTCGCTTTATACAAACACAAACGCATTTTATACATTTGCGTTTTTGTATAAAGTGAGAGAGGCGAGTGAGCGAGCGAGATTTGGGAGAGTAGCGAGCGAGATCTGGGAGAGGGGATAGAAAATATATGTATATATACAATTTTCTCTCGCTTTATACAAACACAAACGCATTTTAAACATTTGCGTTTGTATAAAAGCGAGAGAGATGGGGGAGAGAACGAGAGTGGCGAGCGAGATCACCAGGAGAAAGACGAAATAGCAACAGTTTGCTATGGGGTACAATTAAATCAAACTATGGTTATATCATTTAATTTGAATTAGTAGTTTGCTATTATATACAATTTTCCCTTTATTAGATCTTTTTTTTTATTATTATTATTTATATTATTATTATATAAAAGTAATTCTATTTCAAAATTACCACACAATTTTTTTAAGAATTTTTTTCATAACCAAAAGTCATTAGACTTTAAAAGTTATCACACAAAAGTTATATTGGTCACTTAAAAGTCATTTAACTTTGGCTTTTTTTTCCTTTCAATTTTGACTAAGTTAACTAAAAAATAATTTTCACGTGAATTTTAATATGTTATACCAAAAAATATTATATAAGCTCCAAAATAAGTTAATTACTCCATCTGTTCTTTTTTTACTTGACCTTATTGACTTGAAGCACCCTTTTAATTTTTTTTAAAACTAAATACTTATTTTACTAAATTAATTTTATTAGTGATGCTTTGAAATACTAGATTTGATTTCTACTACTTTTTATAGATCTTTAACACTAAGGACAGTATGATGAATATATAATAAAATTCTCTTGATTTATGAAAATGACGAGTAGATTGAAACATATATTTTTAGTATATGAGCCAAGTAAAATAAAATGGAGAGCATATATTCACGATAGTTTTAAAAATATTTTTTAGTATTTCTCTTCGTAACACAAAACTTGTTGGTGTATACAATATTACATTTGTTTTTCCGTAAAATTTGATTTCTATACATAATGTTAAAGCATTATAATCAAATATTTAAAGAAAATACGGTGCGACTATTTTTTCCTTATTAATATACTCATTTATATAGCAAAAATTTCAGACTCCTCATAAAAATGTTTTTTTTTTTCATTATAAACTTTAAATATAGAATATTTCCATGTAATAAAAAGTTGTTTTTGTAGTAAATTTTAATGTTAAATGACAATTGTATAATAAAAAAAGAAAGAAAGTAATTTTCTTGTTTGATAAACTCAAAGTTCGATATCATTAATAAAACTTATCCAAAATATTCTTCCATTTCCCTATCTTAGATCTTTCGATCTCCACCTACCTCTATTTAAAAAAAATTATGATAATAAAATTAGAATTGATTAATCATAAAAAATATTAGCTCAATTTCATAATAATTGTTTTGTAACAAAAATATAAGAGGAGGCAAGTGACGGAGAAAAATATTGCAACTAAATAAATATTTTTACTTCAAGTTTTAAAATTTATGGCAACAATTAGTGATCTAAATAGATTTTTTGCTATAATAAATTTTTATCTGATCATAAGTTTGCCTCGCGACAAAAATTATTTCAGCAATAGTGATCTTTAGTCATAATAAATTATTTCAAATAAAATATTATAACTAAAAAAATATTTTTGCTATAATTTGTAGAAAAAACGATAAAAATAGTTAAATAATATAGCCAATATTTTTTTTATGTTTCAATTTTGGCATAATTAATATATTTTGATTACAAGAAAATTATGACAATAATTACTTTAATAGTTACAACGTGTAATCTTTAGGTTGGTATTAATTATGGTCAACAATTATGAACGATATAATTTTTATAAGTTCTATACCGTATTTAAAGTACTGTGAATTTGACTATCATTGAAAAATATTTTAAATTATATTTAAAAATATCGAAGTATGTAATTTAAATTTATTTAACCATATAATTAATAAAATTACTTAATTAAAGTGATAAACTAGATTACATAATTTTAAGATATGTAAAATAAAATAATACATAATTAAGATATACATTATGTGATAAAAAATATTTAATTTTCATATAATATGACTTTCTATTGTAGCAGACAATTAAACTCCATGCAAATAATAATAAATAAATATTTCTCTAATTAAAATTATGTTTATACTTAATAATACACAATATAGTAAATTAAAGTAAGTATGGATTCTAAAATTTTCAATTAAATTTTCTTTAAATGTAATCGATGATCAAAATTACATACAGTTCTATTCATACTACTATGTATGTGTTTTTTTTTCCTCAAGAAAATAAACAAGAATACAATTTTGAACTTATATGTTTTAAAATAAATACTAATAATTATGAGACATTTATAAAATGTCTTGAAAAGACATTAAATTTCTTATAATATAATTGCTTTAAGCAAAATATATATTTTCTTTAAAAGAACACACTCTATTAAAAAATTAACTACATTTCATGTTATATGTAATCTTACTCGTTAATATTGTTCAATTTTTTTTTTTTGTGTATTTTTAATAATTTATCAATTGACTAAATATAATTGTTTATTACACTTCTTATTATCACTCTATTTCTATATTTTTAGGAGATTTCAAATAACGTCAGTCCATTTTTTAGAAAAAAAAAATTAAATATAAATAATTAATGTGAAAATCAAATGAACAAAAATAAGATTTAAAATAAATATTCCTCCCGACCACTTTTGATTGTCACAATTTCTTGTTTTTAGAATCAAATTATAAGAACTTTGACTAACATTTTATTACATATTTTTTTTATTATATTGATGTGTAAAAAATTGCAATTTGTGTATAGCTTTTGATAATGTATCTAACAAAACCAATGGTTGTGATTCACTAGTACGTGTTCGTATCGTATAAGCAAAACAGAGAGTTTTTGAATATCTATTGAATTAACGTAATTTAATTTAACTTTGAATATTAGTTAAATTGACTTTTGAAAAAATACAACATGACAAATAAAAGTGGATCGGAAGGAGTAATTATACTACATTTGACTAATATTTAGTAAGTGGGGTCTGTCTATATTTGCCAAAAAATTTCACATTTAATTCACCAAATACCTAAAACCTACAAACTGATACACTCATACTGCAAATTCCCCAACTCACCTCTGCAACATATAACTGTCACTCCATTTTTTCAAAGCTCAAATGCTGTAAACACTCATGAAAACCCTAGCCGTATCTCACCACCGACCGGTTATCTCCGGCTCCGATCACCGCTCCTCCATTTTCTCCGGTCACCGGGCCACTTCGCTCTCTTTCTCTAGCTCCCCTGTTGCGGCTGCTCGACTTCGGATTCTCAAATGCTCCGCTGCTGTTTCTCCTCCTTCATTAGGTAATCTTTGTGCTTGTTTAATTCAGTGATGGATCCAGAATTTTATGAATTTTTCTGCAGTTGTTACTTACCTAGATATTTAATTTGTTGAAATCTCAGTTATTGAATTAGTTTCGCCACCTTCATTCGGTATCCTCTATGCCTATTTAATTCAAAATAGTTCTAGGATTTTAATTCGGCTTGTTCAGATTCTGCTGCATTGCTTACACTGCTATATATGCGGCATTAATGTTTTTTGTTCAAAAAAATAAATAATTCTTACCTGTATATATTTGATTTTAAAATGAATCCAAAAGTTTAAGTCATTGCCTTTTCTGCTTCTCTGAAACTTTAGAATTAATATCTATTTTTCAAAAACCTTACTTTCAACTGTTAGAAAGTTTGGCTTCCTTCCATTTAATTTAGAGGTGGATTCAGGATTTTTAGTGGGTAGGTGCTGACAGTGGCGGATCCAGGATTTCCGTTGAGAGGGTTTAAAAAAAATGCTAAATAGTGCTGACAAATAAGCATGTTAAATCACATATGAGAGGCTACACTTGATTGCTACTGAATCGTAAAGTAAAAAATTAGTTAGAACTTAGGAGAATTAAACAAGCAAGGAACCAAGATATATAGCGTAGCTCTTCATTGTACCAGATTTCAATCACTAATTTAATTAAGCAATTAATAATTAGGCTTAATGAATAAATAAAAATAAAACATGATTAGCACCAAGACAATTATAACAAAGGAGAAGCCGTTTCATTTATTTAGAGAAAACAATAAACGCTGAAGCTAAAACATTGAAAAATGTTACTAGCCAGATTCGAACCCACGCGCCTACTAAGCTCTGAACCCCCATAGCCGCTGAACCAAGCTCCTTACTTTGTTGAAGGGGTTCAATATTAAATATATACACATAAACTACAGATTTGATCCTATATACACACGGTGCAATTTTTATCAGAACCCTTGAACTCCATGTAGATCCGCCCTTTGGGAACAGATTACTGATGCATTTCTTGATCCTATGTGGCAATTAACTTGAACTAATCATTGATTGCGTAGAATATCAAGTTGCCACCCTCTCCTCTAAATGAGTGCATTTGCTTTTGGAATCGACCAAGAAAGGAGCTTACCTTAATATTTGACTACCCCGTTTAGAAGTTGAATAAAAAACATGAAGTAATATATATAGACAGAGTCGAGGGCATTTGTGTGTTTGCACTACTATCAATAGTGCGTATTTATTCACTTACTTAATTTGCTGGACATTAATTTCATGATGGTAACTTTTGGCTGCTTTCTGGTTCTGAGATGGTTTAGTTTGTGTAGTGGACGATTCAGTGAAGTTCAAGGAGGCTGCCAAGGATGGGAATTTGATCCCCCTCTACAGGTCTATATTCTCCGATCACTTAACTCCGGTCCTTGCTTACCGCTGTCTAGTGAAGGAAGATGATAGGGAAGCTCCGAGCTTCTTGTTCGAGTCTGTAGAGCCTGGTTTGAAAGCTTCTAATGTTGTAAGCTCCTTGTTCTACCTCCATTTAGTTCCTTGATTGAAACTGGAATAGTCAAAGGAAATTATATTGCTCTAACTTTAAACAAATGATGGGTTTGAAATGAAATTAATATATTCAGAAATCATGTATAAGTACTATAACTCACAACTTTTTATAGTTGAAAATAGTTCAAATTGTTTCAGTTGGCAAATCTACAAAGAAAAACTTCTTTTTTCCCAAAATAGTGATACTGAAGTTCTCTTCAGGAAGGAGGGAGTAGTGAGATTCACAAAGAGCACATAGGGAATTATTGATGTTTGTATTCTCATTACCTGCACTACTGCATCAGCACAATTTTGAACAATCAAAAATGTTACTTGCTTGATTACACCTTGCTGTGTTTGTTGATGAGTTAATTATGCTAGGGTCGATACAGTGTGATTGGGGCCCAGCCGACAATGGAAATTGTTGCAAAAGAGAACATGGTGACAATTATGGATCACCTTGAAGGAAGCAGAACGGAGGAATTTGAGGAAGATCCCATGAGCATTCCTCGTAGGATTATGGAAAAATGGAAACCTCAATGCATAAATGAGCTTCCTGAAGCATTTTGTGGTAATAAATTATACTTCAACTGCTTAAGTTTTTTGGCATTAATACTAATCTAGCTTGAGTCAATGAATCATCTACTGCTTCACTGCGGACAAATCTAGTAAATGCTCCTCGTTATCTTTGTAGTTCAGTGTCTCATGCCAGAGCATTGAACTTGCTTTAAGTAGCTGGAATGGTCCGAATGGACAATCTCTATCCACTGGCAGCAGACATTACTGGAATGTGATTAGTACTTGTGTTCTTTTGAATATTTGGCTAGAAAGGAATAGCGAAAGCTTTAATGATGGAGGAAAATTATTTCACTTTTAATATCCAATGTTTTGAAAAGTCTTTACTTGTGGAGTAGGAGTATTATAGTTGACATTAACTAACTGTTAGACCTTTTGTACTCCTTCAACTTATAGAAGGAAGACCTCTATTTCCTTCTATAGGGGTGGATGAACATGAAGAAATACAGGTTCACGAGAACCCATGCACCCCACCCGAGACTATGTAAAACAGTAAAGCACTGAAAAATATTTGGATAACTTACTTAAATTGTATGTGGCAACCCAAGTTCAATAGAGCATCTTGGTGTATAGGTGGCTGCATGCATCATTGTTAACCCGAGTCAAGGGGTTCGAATCCCATGCTTTTCATTCATTAAATTGTTTTTTTTTGTTGCTCTTTTTTTTTAATGTCTGTTCTTTCTTTTCCGTTTCTTGTTTGCCTTTTCTCTTTTCATTTTTGGTCCTGTTTTGATGCTTTGTCTTCTTCTTTTTTGTCTTTCTTCCTTTTGATATTTCTCTTTTTCTTTTCCTTTCTACTTTTCTTTCTTTTCTTTTTTGGTTCATTCATGATTTTTTTTAATGACCTTACTAAGTAGAAATATCCATCTCCTCTACGTTGTTCTCCCTATCTGTATTTTTAGCAACACTTTTTCAAACAAAGGTCACATAATTTCCTAATTTTTTCATGCTCTCTATCCATTTTCGTTTTCTCCAACTTTTTTTTGGATTCGTAAAGTGAGTCTTCTTCAATTAGAGATGCTATTTTAAAAAAAAAATTGTTTTCAAAGTAGAAAAGAACAATTGTAAGCTGAATAATTTTTTTCTGTGTGATAATAGTTTAATTATAGTTTACTTGTTAAGACGTTATCATAGAAAAGTATTATATCATTAAATCAAACAGTAGTACAGCGCATCCATTCTATTGATGTAAAACTCTTATACATACCTTTAGGATAATAAAATCATTACCTTTTCCATTGAAGAAAAGGGAAGGATAAAATCTAAAAAAAATAAAAATAATTTGTTTATTAGTTATTGTGACAGAGTGTAATTCAAGAGACATTTAGATGGTTTTGATTTCCCACAACATGAAGCAGAAAGAAGTGATGTGAAATGGAATCCTATTTTAAGATGGCATACATATAAAGAAAAATCTATTAGTAACTCTAATTTATATTGGGAGAATGGAAGAGGAAGAGAACTGTCATGTTGATTTACTCTATCAATTTAAGGAGTGTAATAATTGAAAATTATGCTAGTTTCATATATTTGAATAAAGTATGAATTTGATCTGAAAAATCTAGGATGAAGTAAGAATCCACATCAACAAAAGTTGGAAAGAGGGAAGGATGAAGAGAGATTATGTGTTGAATAAGACTAGGCCCAAAGGTTTCAGAATGTATATGACAATTGATATCTCTATACACAAATTTCATCTGAGAAGAGAGTAACTTAACTCTACCTAATGCTGTAGTTTTTCCTTTGCAGGAGGTTGGGTTGGTTTTTTCTCATATGACACTGTGCGTTACGTAGAGAAAAAGAAGCTACCTTTCTCAAATGCTCCAATGGATGATAGGAACCTTCCTGATCTTCATCTAGGCCTTTATGATGATGTAATTGTGTTTGATCATGTGGAAAAGGTAGTTTAATTTTCTGTCCCCAACAAACCTTCAATTTATTTTGTTTTCCAGATTTATATTAACCTATTTTTTTCCTATGTCCTATCTGGTTCATGAACATATGCTTTAGCTCTCATTGAAGTGCTTCAATATTAGCACTTCAATTTTACTTTTTGTACTTGGATAGATTTCTTCAATTTGTCGTGCATATTTGCCGTTCATTATGGATTGTTCTCTTTATTTTTCATTGAATTTTTTGGGTTTGAATATATGGATTTGAGTTGTTAGTATCCCACATCGGTGGTGCTTGTGGCAATTTTTCTTCTTATATGTTCTTAGACAATCCTCGTTCTATGAGCTATCTTTTGAAGTTGAGTTATGTCCTAGATCCATTTCTTAACATGGTATGAGAGCTAGATCATTTACATTCTTGGTTTACCCATTGTGGGATACCCGTATTATGTTGTCCATGCTTCAGATGATGTCACGTCCTGGTCGCGAGGAGGAGGGGATGTTAAGTGTCTCACATTGGTAGAGGAAATGGGTTATTGTTTGGCAAAGCTCACCCTTTGAGCTAGCTTTAGAATTGAGTTAGCTTTTAGTGTTGGCTTAGGCATACTGTGCATTTCTTTACATGATTACTTTCATAATCAACTTCTAGTAGTAAGGTAATTATTTTTCAAGGTATTATGGTCCGTTACTCAAATTTCTGCTTGATACCAGAAAGCATTTGTCATACATTGGGTGCGGTTAGATCGATTTGCTTCAGTAGAGGAGGCCTACAATGATGGTACAACCAGATTAGAAGCATTGTTGTCTAGAGTACATGATATTGTACCGTAAGTTAATTTCACTTCCTCTTCCAATAATAAGTACCTTATTTTCTGCTCCTTTCCTCGCATTCATTGGTTGTACTGGTTTCTTCTTTTAGTCCTACGCTGGCTTCAGGGTCGATAAAACTTCATACTAGCCTATTTGGTAGTTCATTGAAAAAGTCAAATATGACAAGCGAAGACTACCAGCAGGCTATTTTAAAGGCCAAGGAACATATCCTTGCTGGGGACATTTTCCAAATTGTTCTTAGCCAACGTTTTGAAAGACGAACATTTGCAGATCCATTTGAAGTATACAGAGCACTAAGAATTGTAAATCCAAGTCCTTATATGACTTATCTACAGGTATGCCTGTTTTCCTTGAAACTTTGACTCTTAAATTCTATTTTCCTAGGTTTCTCACAAAGGATATGTTATGATCAGGCTCGGGGGTGTATACTTGTTGCTTCTAGTCCAGAAATTCTTACTCGAGTGAAGAAGGTAAATCAACTAATGTTCTCTATTCTAATTGGCAGCTTGCATGTCGATTTCACCCCAAATTCCATCTGTCATCTTGTCTACCATTAACAACTTTGCTAATGATCTAAAACCGTTCTTTTTTTTTTTGGTCCAGAGAACAGTTACCAATCGGCCCCTAGCAGGGACTATTAGAAGAGGTAAGACACTTGAGGAAGATTATATGTTGGAAAATCAACTTTTGCACAACGAGAAACAGTGTGCAGAGCATATAATGCTGGTTGACTTGGGAAGAAATGATGTTGGAAAGGTTAACACTCCTAATTTCCCTTTTTTTTTTATTTCTCTCTATAGGTTAATGGAATTTTTGCATTATTAGAGGCGCAGTATATAATCTTCTATATGCCAAGATTCGATAAATCTACGCTGGAGTCTGGACTTGTAACTGGACAACTGAAAATAATTGCTCATGTTGTTGATTGTAATTCTCATCTTCACATTGCTTATTGCTACTTTTGATATGATCCTACTTCCTCTGGACTACATTCACCTGTAATTATATATGTTAAGGTTGTCAATATTTAGGTAGCATCTCATTCTGTCATGTAATGATCTTGTTCTTGTTTTGGACTAAGTTGTGTAGATTCTTCACATATGGTGCCGCACCAGTGTCGACACAACGTGGGTGTGGCATCTGTACCGGATCAGGTCAATCGATTTTAGGTAGTTTGACCAAAATTGATAGAGAAATTCAAGACAAATACAAAGATTTCAGAAATCAAAACAAAAGATAGGGTGAAAGCATAAATAGGCATGTGGTTAATATATTGTACCGTGTTTATGCAATTCATCCTCCTTTTATGCGTTGGATTATTGCTCAATGAGCTTTTATTTATTTGAATTCCTAGGTACCTACTGAATTTTATTTGTTAGATAACTTCTCACATTAGAATCCTTGTAAGCATTTCATTGAAGCCGTCTTTCACTACAATCATCTTTGACTAACTTCGATTCTTAATTCAGGTCTCTAAGCCTGGTTCGGTGAAAGTTGAGAAACTAATGAACATTGAACGGTATTCCCATGTCATGCACATCAGCTCCACGGTGAGTTCTTGTCATACGAGTTGTATTTAATTATAGCTATTCTTCTACGTTGATTGGGGTCTTACATGTTACTTGCATAAGGTATGTTTCCTGAGTGCAACAAAGTTTGCTTCCTGAAAGAAATGCCAGTTACAAATAACACTTGTTCTTATGCATTACATTACTTCCTTTCTTACATATTTCAGTGGTTAGAGAATCATCACTAAGACTTGGATGTTGTGAAATATAATGATTTGTCTGGCTTGTTACAAGGTTTTGTTTTGTCCAAAATTTGCAGGTTACTGGAGAGCTACTGGACCATTTGAGTAGCTGGGATGCTCTGCGTGCAGCCCTGCCTGTTGGAACCGTTAGTGGAGCGCCCAAGGTTCGACAATCATCTTGTACTTTTGCAATACTAATTATTTGAAAAGGCAGTGTCGGTTGTTTGAGTTCTGGGTGCTTTCTGCTGCCTCAGTGTCTAAGTTATGGGAAGTAGCCAAACTGATGCCCTTAGTCTTTGGAAGTATGGTTTTTCCACTTCACTGAATTTGATCAGTTGGTGGAGATATTGATAATGAATTCTCCTATCCTGAACGGAAAGTTTATGCATATTGTCTCTTTTGCATCAAGTGTTAACAAGTGAACCATTTATTATTTTCTGGAAGTAAAGAGGGGCGAAGGGGGCTAAGGGCTGAAGCTAATATTGGTACGGTTATGTGTTTAAGGTCAATCCATCTGGAACTTGTAAGAACTATTGATATGCTCTGAGGTGTTTCATGAAGGAATTTATAGTTGTATAGTTTTAATTTTTTGTGTGTTCACGTAGGGGGTGTAAATAATTCATGCCTCTTGCTTGGTATAGGTGAAAGCCATGGAGCTAATTGATCAGCTGGAAGTCACAAGGCGTGGACCTTACAGCGGTGGATTTGGAGGCATTTCCTTTACCGGAGAAATGGACATTGCCTTAGCTTTGAGAACCATTGTATTTCCAACTGGAACGCGTTACGACACTATGTACTCGTACAAGGATGTCGATAAGCGACGAGATTGGATTGCTTATCTCCAAGCTGGAGCAGGTATAGTGGCTGATAGTGACCCCGCGGATGAGCAAAATGAATGCGAAAATAAAGCTGCAGCTCTTGTCCGTGCCATTGATCTTGCAGAGTCCTCATTTGTTGACAAATAATAGATGCAGTCCTAGTGTCAGATTTTGTTTCGTCAATTTTTTTGTTTCTTGATGGATGTAGAGAAGTTTGTTTTTGATCTGAATAGTCAGTTATGTTGGGAAGTGACTGAAAATCCCCCCAATGTCATTATCGTTGCATATGTTCAGTATTTGCTTCATCAATTGTAGCAGGGTGCCACAAAGAGCCCAGAAACCAACCTCTCTACTTTGTGGGGTAAGGTTAGCTTACACCCTCCGGTCCGGACTCCACTTGTGGCACTGCAGTGGGGATGATGATTGATGTTGTAATAGTGCAAGTGTACTTCCCTTGCGATGCTTAGGTTTAATTTTAGATGATGATTTTTAAAATTCTGAAACTCAACTTCAAGTTGAATTTTGGAATTTTCAAGAATTTAAAAGACAACAAAAAACTGTATTCATTTTTCACTCTGAAGGAAAACGATTCTGGCAAAGACACTGAGGATGACGACACTATCACTTTAACCCCTGAAG
This sequence comes from Solanum acaule, assembly GCA_036250505.1. Taxonomy (NCBI): domain Eukaryota; kingdom Viridiplantae; phylum Streptophyta; class Magnoliopsida; order Solanales; family Solanaceae; genus Solanum; species Solanum acaule. The sequence continues at coordinate 14,124 of JAJOOR010012987.1, forward strand.
ACAAAAACAGGTTGTATCAGTATTCTCTGTTATTATCAAATAGTTTGGGAAGCGTATGAGTCATCAGTATAAGGTTTGTGAAGAATTACTATTGGTCGATTTGGGATTTGACTACTTCATAGTGAAATTCCTTAAGGAGGAAAGTATGCAAAAAGCACTTCATAACGATTAAGAAATGGCAGCCTAATTTTGAGACAAAAGTTACCTCATCGGCTATTTGGGTTCGATTACCGGAACTTCCTACTCCATTTTATCTAGGATTGGATGTAAGCTTGGTCGTCTCCTTAAAATGGATACTTGTACGTACATCTGTAACCTTACGGGGAAGATGTGCTCGTATTTGTATTGAGGTCCCGATGGAAACCCCAGTCAAAACACAACATAAGCAAACACTATTGTATGAAGGAGAAGATATTTTGTGCAAAGCATGTGGCAGATTGGGATTGTGCCTATATGATAAAGACACAACCCACAAAACTTGAGCAGGAACAAGAATCTCCAACACTTGCACGCCATGATGAGGATGGTTGTGTTCCAAATCAAAATATTGCATTACAAATCTTCCCCGTACTCATTCAGACCATTCTCCTCTGCTTATTACTCTATTCCAGGATTATGGAAATAAGGCATCCAAGCCCTTCAAATTTGAAAAGATGTGGTGTCAACATCCAGAGTTGGTCAAAATAGTTGGAGGAACAATCCTATCTTAGATAGAGTAGAGTGACAAAAGAGTTTTTTCAGGTAACAACGCACTGGAACAAACACGTGTTTGGAAATATTTTTCATAATAAGAAGAGGATACTTGCAAGCTAGGCTTGAAGGTATCCAATCTTCTAACAATTACCCTTTCAACGAGTTCCTACATAACTTAGAGACTGACCTCAATAGTGAACTCAACGAAATTCTAATACTAGAAGATGACTTCTGGAAAATGAAATCGAGGATTAGTTGGGTTAGTGAAGGAGATGCGGATATACTAGGTTTTTTTCATACATCTACCTTAAATAGAAGAAGAAGAAATAGGATTTTGTGTTTAAAGGATGTGGGTGGGGGCAATTGGATATATGACCAAAATACGATTAGAAGCAACATTATCTCTTATTTTAAGGATATTTTCACTTCTAGTCATACAACTGCCCAACTTAGAGTTGCTGATAACACTAGGGAGTAAAACATTCTTACTCTTAGCGACTACAACCATCTCAAAACTCCATTAAACGACTCTGAAGTCCTAGCTGCCATTAAGTCTTTCAAGCCCTTCAAAGCCCCATGGTCTACACCCCTTCTTTTACCAGAATTATTGGCATATTGTTGTGCCCTCTGTCATTGAGTACTGTCAAAACGTGTTTAAATGTTACTATATTAGTCCGGAAATGAACAAAACTTATCTTAGTCTCATCCCTAAATGTGCCAATGCCTCAAATATAAAGAACTTTAGACCTATTGGGCTATGCAACACCATGTATAAAATAAATACAAAAATTATTGTCAATAGAATCAAGCCTTTATTAGACAAAATTATTAGTCCTAATCAAGCGAGATTCCTAAAGAATAGGAGGGCGGCGGATAATGCAATTATTGTTCAGGAAATTATAAGTCATTTTAAAAAGATGAAGGGTAAGAATGCCAACATGATCCTTAAAATTGATTTAGAAAAAGAATTCGACCGATTGGAGTGGTCATTCATTAGAGATACTCTTATATTTTTTTAACTTTCCTGACAATATGATCAAACTTATTTTGTCTTGCATAAGCACTAGCTCCATCTCCATTTTAATTAATGGTTCGAGCACTGATTTTTTTAGCCCCTCCCGAGGAATAAGACAAGGGGATCCTATGTCCCCTTATATCTTTATTCTATGCATGGAAAGACTCTCTAGAAGCATCGATCGACAAGTATCCTGCGCTAATTGGTTTCCAATAAAAATAGGTAGAAGTGGACCAAAACTATCACACCTCTTCTTCGCACACGACCTCACACTTATGGCAAGAGCAAATACCAAGAATTGTCATACTATTTTGAATACTCTTGTGGACTTCAATCAATCTTCTGGACAAAACATCAATTTTGCCAAGTCCAAAGTAATCTTCAGCTCCAACTGTAAGTCAGATGTTATCTCCAATCTCTCATCCATTTTATCAATCCAACACAATGATAACTTTGGGAAATATCTTGGTTTTCCCATTTTTTCACAAAAGACCTACTCATAGTGATTTTCAATTCATTATAGACAATTTGAACTCTAAACTTGCTGGTTGGAAGACGAATTTTTTGAATATCGCTGGTCACACTAGTCTTGCTAAAGCTTCCCTATGTAGCATAGCGAATCATGTAATGCAATACATTAGCCTTCCTCGTAAAATAACCAACCAAATCAATAGGCTTCAGAGAAACTTTGTTTTAGGTACTACCAACACAAAAAAGAAACTTCATCTTGTGAGTTGGGATACCATTACAAAACATAAATACGAAGGAGGGCTTGGCATGCATAAGGCAGAAGTAAAAAATAGTGCCATGCATGCTAGCCTGGCATGAAGGCTTTTCAAGAATCATAAAACTCCATGGGCTAATGTCCTTATCTCGAAATATTACACTCCTAAGAGATGTCCTAGAGCTAATTCATCATCCACCTGGAAGTGTATTCTTAATGGATGGAAAACTTGTAACAAAGCTACCTCATGGGTCGTCAATAATGGTTGTTCAATTAACTTTTAGCATGATATTTGGATACCTTTCCATAGTAACATTAGAAGTTGTATCCAAGGTCCTCTAAATCGAGACGACGAAAATATAAAGATCAAGGACCTTTTCATCAATGGAGTTTGGGATTTTAATAGATTATTCTTCTCCTTACCCCAGTCCCTCATTTTTTCTATACAAAATACTTATGTCCCCAACACGATCTCCCATTGATGATAAAATCGTGTGACGTCTAACTTCGGATGATCTATTCACAACAAAATCTGCTTACACATTCTTGGACTCCAACGAGGATAGCTCTGTTCACAACAGTAACACAAACTTCAATTGGATTTGGAAAATTAAGGCTCCAAATAAGATTAAGTTCTTGATTTGGCTCCTCCACCACAACAGATTACCTACTAACCAATATCTTAACCTTATTGGCATGAATATGTCTCCCGTTTGCACATTCTGCGAGACAGCAAATGAAACCATCAACCATATTATTTTTGATTGTTGTAATGTAAAGTTATTTTGGAATACAATTATCCAGGAATAGCTCTAATTAATCCCACTCTACTCAACAATATTGTCTTTTCTTCTGATGAATGGTGCAACACCTGGAATCTAATTAAGAACAGTCCCTTTAACAACTTCTTATCATGGAAAGAACTAATTTCATTTTTCTTATGACATATTTGGTTAACTAGAAATGAAAATCTCTTTAATAAGAAGAAGACACCCATCAATACTCATGATACCATTGCAAAAGTTACTGGATTCGCTCTTTTAATTGCTAAGAAATATGGTGCTACTAAGCATACTATTAATCTAAAGTGGGAACCTCTATTACTTGGCCATTATAAACTCAATATTGATGCATGGTTCCTCCTTAGGTAATCCCGGTGTAGGGGTATTGGAGGAGTTATACGTAATAATAGAGGTGATTGGATACTAGGCTTTATGAAGGGTATTCCAAATAGTACTAATACTCTGACAAAATTATTAGCTCGTATGCAGGGACTTAAGATTGCAAAGGATAACCACTTGATGCCTTTGGAAATCTCCACAAACTCAATCGAGATTATAAATTTTATTAACAATGGCCACGAATCTTATAGCTCTATAATTTGTGAATGCAGGTCATTGATGCAACTATTGGGAGATCCGAAACTCTCACATACCTATAGAGAGCAGAACAAGGTAGCCGACCTATTCGCCAAGGAAGGGGCCAAGAAGCGATTATTTGAGCGCACAAGGATTTTGCAAGTTCCTCCGATGTTCGCAAATGAGGCAGTTTGGGCAGATATACAAGGAACTACTTATCCAAGGAAAATTTCTACTCATAATAGTAATTTGATAGCAACCAATGCTACAATATATACAAGGAATAATACTATTCTCTTATTTTGTAATGATACTTAAGCTTCCTTGCTAATAATATTATCCAATAAAAAAGATGATAGGCCTAAGGAACACCACAAGTACAAGTGTCAATACTTCGATCGTGAATTCCATGAAACTAAATCAAACAATTACCTCTTTTATATTTACAAGTTAGGATTTCAATATTTTAAAAATAAAGAGTTACTACTATAATAAAAGAGATTGTAAATAGATAGAGAGATTGTATTTTTCTTATTTAGTTACGATAGTTTTGATTTGAATACTATCAGATTTTTGAATTAAAACTGTAATTTTGAATTGAATGCTCTATTTCTTAATTGAATATTTTAGTGTTGAATTGATATCGTATTCTTTGATTTGAACATTGTATAGTTTAACTTTTTTATAATAACATTTCACTATAACGATTTGATGTTTTTATGGTCATAGTTATAGAGGAAAGTCAACTGGTATTTACCTTTTTTTACATTGACACACTTGCTATTTTATTTTTATGGTTAAATTGGTTAACAAATACATTCCTTCTATTTGTTACACAAAATCATTAAACTAGTTTTTGCGTATATTTGTTTAAAACATCTAGATAATATCTAAACGTCAAATATCAGTATACGTATATAACATCACTTCACTATAGAAACCATAATTTTTTTAGACAAACGCTACTATTATACCGAGATTTGACTATAGTTTGAAAGTGAATATTATATTTATAAATTGAATTATGTAATTTTAAATATCGAAGCTAAATTTTAAGGAAAATGATAGATTATGAAATTCTATCTTTTGACCATACATTTATATTTTCCCCAAAAATAAATAGAATCAACTTATAATAATTAAGCCTAGTAGTTGAGAAGAAGAAAAATCCTAGTATTAAAATTGAAAGCACAAATCCTAGCAATAAAATCAAAAGCTTCAACGATGAAAAATCATCAACAAAAGAACAAATCAACACTTCCCAATCCAATTATCAAAGGTATCATCCACTTTTCTTTCTTCAATGTGTTTTGATTTCTTAACGATAGTGATATTTGAGTCAATTTTATATAATTTTTAATGCAGAACAAAGAATTGTGAAGCCATAAAAAAAAAAAAACTCGACGAGTATTGCTGATCTAGATCATGTAAGTTTATGATGTACCAATTGAGTTCATTTGTTGAAGTTTGTTGTTGATTGAATTTTAGATTCTATATTTATTTATTTATATATAATAATATGCATCCGTACAAACTAAGGGGTTACAAATTCTATTTTGTGTGTTTTGTGCTATGAACAAATTGAGTCTTTGTGTTGTTCAATTTACTTTATTTGTTAAAAATGTTTTAGACCTAGGGGTGTGTTTGGTAGTAAGAATCTAGAAGATGTTTTTTTAAAAAAAATGTTTTATTTACTTATTTTCTAGAATTTGATAAGTAAGCAAATGATATTTATCTCCAGAAAATTGTTTTGTAATATAGAAAAACATTACGAGGATAGGAAAGGGAGCATTTGATGGGCGAGAATTAAAAAATAAACTTGGAATGAAACTTGTTCCTTGCTTTCGGAAAATAGTTTCTCATTTAAAATATTTTTTTTTAGAGAATTTTTTTTAACCAACCAATGATGGAATTGAAAAATCTATCTATATATAAAATGAGAAGAAAAAATGACACATGTCAATGATGTTTGCGTAATGAAGACACAACTTCCGATGCAAGTGTCTACGATCGTACAATAGTTTAGTAACCCAACTAAGGATTGGGGTCGAGTCCCAAGGGAGTGGGCGTGAAAATTAGTGGTTAAGGGCGAAAGTGCTAAAGCTAATCGTAGCTAAAGACTTTGGCGAATGAAAACATAACAAATTAAAAAGGGTGACGCAAGCGTCAAGTATCAAATGGGGGTTTGTAAGCAAGAAACAACTAAAACAGTGAAAATAAGGAAAAATACAAGTATGGAGACGGAATTCTTGGGATGTGATAGAAATACGGGATAGATTAAATCATTGGGTACAGACTTTTGATAGTAAATCCATTGAGTATTTGTGACTAGGCTAGACTTTAAGATAAGCTCTCTCTCGAGCAACTTACCCCATTTCAAATGCGTTCCTCTCAGACACCCACTTGCCGCATGAAGAACAACCTCCGCCTTAACCTACTCACTCTCTCGAGCTGAGTGTGTGGACATGGGACTAGGGTTCACTCTCTCGAGCTGAACCTCATGTCGACCCACTCACATTGGTCATCAATTTAGTGGTCTTAGTTTTACGACCTCTCTCTCGAGCAAGCCGAAAACAAATAAATACACTTGTATTTGCAACTACAAATTCATTAAATTCATCCACAACCACTAAACGAAATCACATTTAAACTACGAATAGACTATCAACAAGCAAGACCCAACAACTAATCTAACTGATATTCATAAAATCACACCCCAAAAATTGAGGTTTTAGCTACGCATGTAAAAGAGATAAAGACGTATACCAATATTAGTTTCCATCAATGGGTATGCAAGATTAAGTCTTAAAACAAGCCAAGAGTGGAGAACCCAAGAGACCCAAGTCCAATTCCTTGAATTTGAAACCCTTTGAAAGCTCCAAGTTCTTAAAAACCCTCTCCAAATCTTAGAGAGAATATCTCCAAAACTCTGTCTCAAACTTAATAATCTAAAAACTAGATAAAATAAGGTAACATTCGCTACTAAGAATAAAACTGAACTAGTATTTATAGTTTTCAGAAAATGTGCTCCGAAGGATCCTTTGACGACGTTAGTGGGAATCGCCGATGCATTCGGCGATCCGCCCTTTGGTCTACTTCGTCGCCTTTCATTCTTTGCCTTCAGCATCTTTGTGCCTTGGATAATTGGGCAATATAGCACTGCTTCGCGGAGTCGCTCGGTGATACGCCGATTGCTCTATTTCACTGCCGATTTGCTCCTTTCCTTCAGGGCTTAGCACACTGGAACAAAAGGCGAATATGCGATCTATTGGCGATTCGCCGAATGAGTTCGGCGATTCACAAATCTTCATTTCTACGTTCTTTTAGCTTCTTTTGCTCCTTTTTGCTCGATCGTATCCATGGTTTTCCTCAAACTTCAAATACCTGAAACTTAAAGGTTTTCATCAGTTATCGAGATAAAACATGCATTTGAGGACACTAATTTCATCAAAATATAGCCCTAAATGAGTCCAAATCGTGGACTCATCAGTCAACACCACAATTTTTCAGTATTTTAAATAATTAATAATCAATAATTAAATAAAGAAATATAGACACATGTCAATAATTAGAATTAGAACGACACATGTCAACACCACGAAAATAAAATAAAAATAAATAAATAAATAAATTTTAAATAAACTATTAAAATACAGAAAAATAAAAAAAATACCAACGGACAAAAAAGTAAAAAAATGTTAAAATAG
>JAJOOR010012988.1:0-19002 GCA_036250505.1 Solanum acaule
TATAAATAGTTTTTAACACAATCAACATATTTAATCTCTTCTTTTTTTTTCTTCTTTTTTTTATTATATACTTTTATCAAACTTTGAACCAATAGAGATTGTTTCCACCATCAATATATATATACAAGTTTCTTAGTATAAATAGTTTTTAACACAATCAACATATTTAATCTCTTCTTTTTTTTTCTTCTTTTTTTTATTATATACTTTTATCAAACTTTGAACCAATAGAGATTGTTTCCACCATCAATATATATATACAAGTTTCTTAGTATAAATAGTTTTTAACACAATCAACATATTTAATCTCTTCTTTTTTTTTCTTCTTTTTTTTATTATATACTTTTATCAAACTTTGAACCAATAGAGATTGTTTCCACCATCAATATATATATACAAGTTTCTTAGTATAAATAGTTTTTAACACAATCAACATATTTAATCTCTTCTTTTTTTTTCTTCTTTTTTTTATTATATACTTTTATCAAACTTTGAACCAATAGAGATTGTTTCCACCATCAATATATATATACAAGTTTCTTAGTATAAATAGTTTTTAACACAATCAACATATTTAATCTCTTCTTTTTTTTTCTTCTTTTTTTTATTATATACTTTTATCAAACTTTGAACCAATAGAGAAAATACAACAACAAAAAAAAAAAAAATCAAACTCCACCAGTGACACTACCATTAAAGATCTCAATAGTGTCACCTTGACAAACATGATGCCATCTAAATGAACGATCATCATCCATAACATTTTGTTTATAAATAAAAAAATACCCTTCTTGTGGAAGCTCTAATTCCAATTTTTGCAACTCTTTCTTCAAGTGTCCCACATTGTCTGATGGATTAACTTCTATCGGAATTTTATTAGTGCCACATTTTGATAAAACCATAATTCTTAATTTCTTCAGTCCGTTTCCGTTATTATTCATGGGCGATCCCAAAGAAGTTGTTGTTGGTGGTGGTGGTGGTGCGGACACCATGATTGTACTAGGTCTGATACTAATATTGATTTCTGAATTATCTATAAGTCCATAATCTTGAAGAGTCTGATGATCAATCAATTCGATTCCATTTGCATACATGACTAATTTACTCACATGTACACCTTCCATATCATGAATTCTCTCTTTTACCTTCCTAACACTATCCGTAACGTCCACCTCTAACGTGACTCCGAGTTTGGACTTTGGCATTTTGAGGAGGAGTTGGATTTTTCTTGTTAGAGATGATGGTGATGGTTGTTCTGTCTTGACCACGTTATTCTTGTCCGATTCAGATTCTACAACGAGTTGAATGTGAGAACGATCGAGGATATCAGAATAATGAACGTTTAGATGGTCGTCTAACACGTTACCTTTGAAGATTAGAGTTTGTTTTGGTATAGGAATACCTTGATCTCTTTGGATCTTGTCTTTGATCTCTAAAATAGTGTCAAAATATCCAACTTCGATTGCAAATGACCTTCCTTTTGTTGGTTGAATGAATACATCCATTTACACAAATTATATTTCGTGCTTGTGAAAATATACTGAATATGTTATTGCTATGCTGCCAAATCTTCACTATTGATTTAGTCAAAAATAAAACTATTGCATAATTTAAATTAATAAATAATAGGGTACCATAAATATAGGTGAAAGAAGATTCAACAAATTTCATTTTGCTACTAAATATATGGATAGTTACAACAATATCCGATAATGCATGAGAGTCATTTGTTTGCTTTTTTTTTTTCACTTTTTTATGTTTTTGTCAAAATTCTATTTAATTATTTATTTATTACTTTTTTCGACAACATAATTGTGATTTAAATGTACAAGTTGCTAAATGCTATTAATATCACATGGATAAAAAATTAGGTGTACTCGATATTTATACCAATCTAATGAATACACAAAACATATTTTTCTATACTTTGTTATCATAAGAAAAATAGTAATTCAAAATTCATACCCCTATTTAAATTGAAATAATCGAGTGGAAATAGGACACTTAAATTTGAATTTGAATTCATGTTGATATCAAAAAAAAAAACATTGGCATTTATTTTTGAAATTTATATTTCAAAATAATTTTCAAACTTGAAGTTTTATGGTGATGACACTTATCATTACAAATTGTTTTGCATCTGCTATTCTATTTAGATAGATACCCCTTTCATCCAAATTATGTGGATGTGTTCGGATTTCGAAAAAATGAGTTTTTTAATCGTGATTTTTTTCCGTATGCCTTTTAAATACTCTAAGTTACATTGTTAATTGTTGCATCTTATAATATTTTTAATGTAATTTTTAGATACATAAATTATATTTCAAAAAATTAAAGATCTTGTGTTCAAATTCACAGTCAAAATAAAACATTTGACCCTCATATGTTCAAATTATGATACATAAATTGGGACAAAGAGAGAAGTTATATAATACACGTTGTTACCTTATTTTTTCACTTAATCAAGATAAATTATGAGTTTATTTTCACTTAAATAATGTTTAAGTTTGTAGAAAAAATGAAAAAGTAAAAAATCTTTAATAAAAAAAGAATGAAAGAAAGAAAGACTCTATTATACTTTTAACAATAAATATTTTGGATCTTTGAATAAAACTATTCAAACTTTTATATATATTAATAAAATATATTAAATTGCTTATAACAATATTCAAGATAATATATCGCAAACACACAATTAAATAATAAAAAAAACTAATCTCCACCAATGACACTACAAAGATCTCAATTGTGTCACCTTGACAAATATGGCATCCTTCTATTAGAATTTTCTTAGTACTATATAGTATATTTAGACAAAATCATGGAGTAATTATTAATTTCTTTGGTCGGTTTTAGTTATTCACGGACGATTCTGAAGAAGTTGTTGTTGTCGGTGGGGATGCAATGGTACCAGACCTGATACTAACATCAATTTCTGAATTATCTGAAAATTCATAATCTTGAAGGCGGTAATGATCAATCAATTCGAGTCCATTCGCACGCAATATTAATTTACTCACTTGTATGCCTTTCATTTCGTGGATTCTCTCTTTTACCCTTCGAAGGGTAACCGTAACGTCCACATGATAACTGATTTGGTCGACGTCGGCATTTTGAGAAGGAGTTTGATTTTTTGATGGTCCAACTTAACCACAACATTTTTATTCGTTTCGAAATCTGTGACGAGTTCAATGTGAGATCGGTCAAGGATATCAGAATAATGAACATTTAGATCATCAGCTAAAACGTTACCTTTGAAGATTAGAGTTTGTTTTGGTATTGGAATACCTTGATATTTTTGTATCTTCTCTTTTACCTCTAAAATAGTGTCAAAATAGCCAACTTCAATTGCAAATGAACATCCTTTTGTTGGATAAAAAAACAAATCCATTTGACTTCGATATCACGAATAATAATACCTAAATTATCAAATTAGTTTGTCAAGAACTGAATTGTATAAAGATCTGAATTTAGTCAAAACAGAACATTCAAGGTTAAATTTATAAGAAAAAGATGGTGAATGAATATTAAAGAAGATTAGATTTTGGTACTAAATATTTGATATTTTATGGATAGTCATTTATTTATTTTTTCCACATTCTGTAAATGTTTTTTTCTATTATTTTTTTTGGTCAAAATATTAAGATCTGTTTTTAGTCTTCTATTTAATGTCTTTACTTTTTTTATTAGATAATTTTGATTCACCATTTAATAAAATATTCAACATTTTAAGAATATCATTTGTTCATAATTAATAATTAGCACATAACTGGACACTGATATCACTAAATTATAGTTAATTAATATATGTTTTTACCTTAATCCATCATTTAATTAGCATAAGTATTTTCTTATAGGATCATATCCATTGACTTGTGGTATTTATAGAAAAATGATTAAAATTTCATTCTTATAATGTAGAAGTTTAATTATATGACATGATTAATTTTCTATATTTGATCCGCTGTATTTTTTCTTGGTTTTTCATTTGGTGTCTGATAAGTTCATTAAAGTTTGACTAATTCAGATTCACTCCAAGTAGGACCATTCGGGAGCCTGGCAAAGATTTCTTGGCTTTGTTTTATTTCAATACAATTAATATTTTTCTTTCTTAGATCAATAAAATTAGGAATTTTTAGACTAGACATCCTTTAAATTAAATCTCATATTTATCCCTTCACCAACATACAAATCGTTATTATACTAAAAATGTTCTTGACAAATTTATGAATTTGTTAGAGCCACACATATATTTCTTTAATAGTTCATTACTAATAACAATTTTTTACCTAACAAAAAAAAAGAATAACCAAGAGTTACTGCCAAAAAATTGTTGAGGGTTATATGTAGTACTCTTTAAACGGGTGTTGGTGCTATTTATTTATAGATCATGAAAATAATTAGAGGTCTCAGATTTATTCAAACTCTAATATAATTAGATACAGAGCATTGGACATCAGGTGTGAAACAAAAATAAAAAGAAGATCAAGATTAATAATATATATGTTGTCTCTTAATTATCATAAATTATAATCTTGATCATTGTGTTTTATGACTACGCATATTTAGTTTTCAAATAATTAAAGTATATATCTTTTACCTCATTATATAGTTGACAACTCAAAAAACAAATGAATAAAAAATTAACACATATTTTTCAATCCACCTTTTAGGGATCCATCTAGTTCTTCTTATATGAAGCATATATACTTGCTAGTTTTGACCCGAAATATTATATTTTGCCACATAAACTTTAAGTTTAATCAGATTTCATTACGTTGTTTATAAATATCAGATATCAACTGAGAAACAAAAGAAAAGCACTTGCTAAGAATTAATCCCAAGTTATTTTATTTTATTTTTAAAACATGTCATTTGTTCAGCGTCTTTTTTTTTTTCCATCTAGCATCGGATAATATCCATTTTGAAATCTGATTAATTTGAATTTGAGTTCAGAAAAGTTTCATTTTGGAGGTAAATTGCTCTTTATCACATGTAATTTTATTTTCACAACTCAAATACGAGACTTATAATTAAGAATAAAACAGTACTCATAACTTTATCGCAAAATTTTGTGGTCCATATATTTGTTAATAGTTCATTAACCTAAAGTATGATAATAAAAGCAAAGCATGTGAGTATACAAAAAGCAAGCACTACCAAAACTTAGTGGAAGAATGTATACCTAATTACTATTTTAATCAAGTAAATTAATTAGCTTTGCCTTACAATAACTTATCTTCATCAAAGCAAAACCTGTAATTAACTTAGTATTATAAGTTTTGGATTAGTACCATCTATTTAAAAATTAATAGAATAAAGAAAATACACTAATTAAGTTTAGTGGTGTGCTTTTCTAGGTGGTGGGCAACAAATGAGTGAGTACAAAAATTAATAAATCTTAATTTTTTAGCTTTTAATTTTAATATATTTTTTTATTTTCTTTATTATTCGTTTATTTATTCTCACGAGAAGCCTCAACAAGATATTTTTCTATTCGACTACCTCGAGCCGCGTGCCAAGCGGCGGGGCAACGTGAAGATGTCGGTAATTTTTGGGATTAAGGCTTAAACTCTTGTGTTTAATCTGTTAATTAGTAGTGTTGGGTGTTAGGGTGTCACGTGTAAGTCTTGTGATGGACTTGGGGGACAAATAAATAAATAAAAATATAAAAAAAATATTTTTTTCACATTAATTTAGAATTTTAAAAATTAACCTAGGATGTGGGGTTTAAGGATAGACTAAATATTAAAAATGTTCTTGGGAACATTAAATCATGGAGATTGGTGATTAGTTAATTTGGACTAATGTATATCTTGCTAATGATATTTGATTTTTTTAAAGATCAAATACTAATACGAGAAAGTTTAACATTATCCTTCGTTCGAGAAGTATGTTAGTTCAAGACGAATAACTTAGAGTAGAAGAATCAATGGATCAATTTATAAATTTTCACTTGTATTTTTTATTGATAAATCAACTTTCTATATATTTGTTTGTGATTGCAATTGTTTAATCTTCATACTCTCAATTCATTCTAAGCACTTATTAGCTTCAACACTTTTATTTAACAAATAACTGTTTATTATAAAATTAATTCTAAAGTTTAAAAGTATTTTTCAATACTTAATGCTTAGTAGTATACTTTCGCTAGTCCCTTTTATATGATACTCTTATAATCTGTTATTACGTTAAATTAAAGATAACTACGTATAACTGTCTCGATTAAATGAATGATTATATATACTATATGTTATGGTAATTAGAGACATAGGGGACATGATGAAGACTAGTAACCTTATATTTAGTTACATCTCTTTTTTTGTGAAACATTTAAAAGTGGGCATAGATTGAGAGAGAAAAGTGGAAGACATATTTTCTTTTTTGGCAGATTGAGAATCTTTTGTGGGACTAACAACATAAATGACTTGTACCATAATAACTCTCATAAATTGTTTTGCTTAATTCAAACATAGAATAATTCCCACATTTGTATTTGTGGACAATATAAAAGAAATTTTACACTACCAGATCACCTCAAGTCAAATAATTACATAGCAAGGGGATATGAAAGTTCAGTACGCTCCAAAAAACTTCATCTATGTGACCGATCTTCTTATTGACATGTCTTCTTCCTTTTGGTGACATATATCAATATTCAAGCTCTAGTCCAATCTTCTTGTGTATTATAAATCTTTTCCATGTGTTGGTTGAGATCATTAATCGAAAATTCATTAATAATGACTTAATCAGGTTCTAGAGATTGAGCTGCATTTCTACCTTCCATCTCGTCTGACCCTCTTAGGCTCTAACTATGTACAAGTAAAATACCTAAAAAGTGAAATTAACGTAAAAGATGATTTTTTTTATACTGTCAGTGTATATTAATGTAAATCCTTTCTTGAATCATATCCAAAAAAAAAAATGTTAACAAACATACAATCAGGGTAATGTCATGCATGTTTCATATACTATAACCAAATGCATGTTGTGTACTTTTTTTAAATATTATTCTTTATTAAACTCCAATACCCACTATAACCATCTTTTTCTCTGACTCTCTAATGTCCCACCATTCTCTTTGGCTTTTCCCATAATTTAAATTATTTTAAACATTAAAAAAAAAATGATACCTACAACTCCACTCTTCAATTCCTCAAAGTTCCTTTTTTTCATGTATACTTTGAAATGTCCCATTAGAAATTAAACATCACCATATTTTGTCCTACAGCAAGTCAACAGCAAGAAGAAGCTGGTTAGTTTGATTAATTTCTTGTGTTGTTTGTCTAGTTTTTGTCTATGTTGTTCGGATTCTTCAAAAAGGCCTGATGGATACGTGTTAGATTCTTTGTAGTCCATTTTTGAAAGATCTGACACGGGTGCAACAACAGTTTTGGAGAGTTGGAGAGTCTGAGCAATATAGGTGTTTTTGTGGCTTAGATTTTAATATACTATTGCTTTGTGTTGATTACCTGATGTCTTCTTCATTAATCTTTTGTTTGAAATCTTGAAAATAAATGGTTTCCTCTTGTTTGGAGGTTAATTAAGTTCATAAAGAAAAATAAGTTATCATTATATTTGCAATTTTCTTGCAGCTGAAAATCTAGAAGAATTGAATGTGTTTTGTTTATTTGAAGTTATAGACTATGTTGCTCGGACTCTCTGAAAATGTTGTTGTACCCGTGTCGGATCCTCCAAGAATATACTATTTTTGGAGTATTCAACACATACCTGTCGATATTTTTGAAGAGTGAGCAACATAGGTTATATATCTCTTTGTGGAATAAAGATCTAATATTAACAAGAGTGTGCTTTGCTGTAAATCTTTCTTCAATCAACTTGCTACAGTTTTGTTAATTTTCTTGAATTTATTTATAACAAGTGATCTTGGACAAAGACAAGTACTTTAAGTGGAGCGATGTGGATAGTGATGATTCATATAACTGAATTGCTTAGAATTTAGGTATAGTAGTAGTAGTTGTTGTTGTATAGAATTAATAACTCATATTCATGAGTCAGAATACTTAGTTTATAAAGTTTTGGATAGTAGAAAAAAACCTAGCACTCTCACTAAGTTAGTTGAAGGTGGAGCCAAGATTTGAACGTTATGGGTTCTAGGACAGTGACATCATGTGTTAGTTAATAGTTAGAGTTTTGGATTTAATTTGTGTACATATTTAGTAAATTTCATTAACCTAATACATAATTTGGAGTTTGGACTAAAACTACTTTGTTTGCCCGGAACTGTAGCTGAACTTCTAGCTCCGCCTCTAATCTCCGGCTCTCAATGACTATATTAGCTAAATTATAGTGTTGTTAGTCCTTTGAGAAGTGATTCCAAAATGGTAGATGTTGGTGTTAAGTCTCACTTATACGTGTAATTCCCTTTGAGAGTGTGAGATTTACTTCTAAATGTACATGAAACATATTAAAATTTGTATATATTGATAAAAGAGTGCTTCCCGGTGCATGAAGCATCCCGCGTTCATGCATGATTCAGGGTGAAAGGCCACACCATGAGGGGTGTTACGTAGGTGGCCTACCCTGAACCAAGCATCAGTGACTGATTCCATAGATCAATCCGCTGTTGATAATGGACTAGAAAATTATAGAATTCGCGAGGTTCAAGTTGTACTCGAAACTTGATTCTTGAATTTGTTTCATCAGCATGTTGTTTACTTAAGAGTTATATGTTTACTAAACCAACCCTTTTTATTGTTATATGCAGGACAATGTTAGTAATTTGCTTCAATTGATCACTAGATAGCGTTAATAAGTTGTTAATATTTAACCAAAGATGCAAACACCAAGATTCAATCTTGAAGTTGAGGCCTTGTTTGAAGATGATTCAGATATTACTAGCCAAGTCGCGTCTAACATATGCGTGGGTGAGACGTTCACGGACCCTTCCAAGAACAGAGTTATAGATTTCACACAGTTAAGTTCAGAACATGTGTCACTTGACTTGTCTCTCAGCCAGGATTCGATAGGTGGCTTTTCAGTATCCAGCACAAGTGAAAGCAGCAATGAACTTGCAACTACACAAACATCGGTATCAGGACCGGGATTTCAACGAGTTTTTAGTTGCAATTTCTGCCAGAGGAAGTTCTATAGTTCACAGGCACTTGGTGGACATCAGAATGCACATAAAAGAGAACGAACACTAGCTAAACGTGCTATGAGAATGGGCGTTTTCTCTGAAAGGTACGCTAACTTGGCGTCTTTACCTTTACATGGATCTACAATAAGGTCTTTAGGGATCAAAGCACATGCTTCACTACACCAGATGTCTGCACCAGCAATTAGGCCACTCAATTTTAAAAGCGCGAGATTTGAGTATGGTAATCGCCAGAGTCCACCTCTGTACATGGAAAATGATGATGCTGATCAATTAGTACTATGGCCTGGCAGTTTCCGTCAAGTGACGAATCCTGGTACCTCTCATACTAATTTTTCTCTTGATGGATGTTCAAATGTGACATTGACTCCATACGTCGAAAAAGATGAACCAATTGCACCAGATCTCACTCTGAGGCTTTGAGATATTTGACAGCAAATAGCCAAACATCACTTAGCTTTCTTGTTTCTATTTGTATAGTGAGATATATTGTTCTATGTGTGGATACTATGCACAATGCCTGCTCATGCCCTATGGTGCTCAGACTCTTCAAAACATGTTGTCTGGTGCTTGACGGATCCTTCAAAAGTAGTTTATATTTTGAGGATCCGATACTGGTGCTGCAACATTTTTGGAAAGTCTGAACAACATAACTCAGGCCAGTGTGATTCGAACATCACATGATTGTTTTACAATTTGAATGTATTAGTAATGACTTGTAACGGTTATCATACTTCGTATTTTCTCCTTATATGACTGCATTACTTTTTTAAGTATCGATGACTATAAGTTATAACTCTGTGTGTGTGATGTCTAGACAAGTTCGAGTTACTTTCAACTATGTGCTTATTCATATGAAGTTAGCCTCAGAGCACATACAACATTGAGTTATGAACTTTTTCTTTTCGTTATTATTGCTTTCATTAGTCGTTGTCTCGTAAACAGTTAAAGGGGTATGGATTGAGACTTCAATGTAGGTCCTGCCTTGAGAGGTTTGAGGCCAACACTAAGCTCTATTTATGTGCGGTGTGTGTGTGTGTAAAATACATGTGTTACAACTTGTGAATATATGTTACATGTTGTGCTCTGCCTGTATGAGCATGCTCACATGGTCGGTCCCAGACCTAAATAAACGATGAGGGTTGTGGTAGGTTGACATATGACATAAACTAGTAAATTTATGATCAATCCTCATAATACGTTGTTGTTGTTGTGCAACTTATGAAAATGGAAGTACCAAGATAGACTTAGAAACTCCTAGTACAACATAAACTCCCAATTGTGAAAATCCTAGGAAGGTTTTTGTACTAGTTAGGAACTTTCTATTATCAGCTATATTGCTCGGACTCTCTAAAAATGTTGTCACATCCGTATCAGATCCTCTAAAAGAGCACTGTTTTTGGAGAATCCAAGACATACCTGACAATATTTTTAAAAAGTCCGAACAACATAGATTATTTGAACTCAATGCTTCTTACTCAAAGTTGGTGCCATCAATTTGACTTTGAGAAAAATTGACCTACTAATAATGACTGTTACAACTATTCCAAATTGGACTGTTTTTTGGGCTTTTTCTAACTGTATACTCATATCCCAAATTTGGTCAATTGTATACTGATAGAGTTTGATTCTACTGTTGTACCTGTTGACTTATTATATATATACTACCATAATTTGCAAAAAGAGAAGAAGATTTAATATTATTTTTTATGTATTACAAATTTTAGCTAGTATGTATTATAATATATAGTTACTGTATAATTTGTATACACACTGTATACTAAACATTATTTTTAGCAAAACAATGGTACTAATAGTTCCCTTTTGGAAGTATCACATAAAACATTTCGTGAGTAAGGTTAATTAAGGATTGACAAAAATTTATTGTCAAAAAAACATTTCTCACCCACCCCAACCTACCTTATGTATTCGAGGAAGAGGTCGGAATTGAAAAAAAAAACAGATTCCACATAAATGAGACATGCAGATAGGACGAGAGGAGTAGTTTCTTGAATAGCAAACTCGATCTTAGTCTTTTTTATTAAAAAAAAAATACATTGCAGAATTAAATGCGATCATAGAGTTTGAATTTCAATATTTCCACAATATAATACAAAGAGACTTTAATTTGGCACAATAAAAAAGATACAACTATCTTATAACCTAATGAATAATGATGTAACATTTGGGCAATCATAACAATGCAGGCCAAATGGTCCAATTTTTTTTTGAAACTAATTAAGGAATCAAAGAACATGACCTCTTTGTCCAATTTGAATATGACATATTATAAGGACATGATTTAATTAATTATTTAGAACTTTATAGATTACAGGATATTCAATATAATCCCACAAGTACGATTAGAGGAGAATAAAGTATATGCAGATCTAACCCTTATCTTATGGTGATTGATAAACAGGCAGTTTTCGAGAGATAGATTGTATCGAGACTATCATTACGTGATTCAAATATATCATATAAAACATATATTTGGAAATATCATTTTTTAAATTATTTTTTGGTTTTTAGATTAAAGTTTTGAAGAAAGTTTAAAAAATTGAGTTGGCTATGTTAAGACCAAAACAGCCGGCTCCATTAAAATATCTTCTAGCAAAAGTCCCTCCCCCCAGGTGATTCATTTTTCTTTATTTTTTCTTTCCAATTGAATAATAATAATATTAATAAAATACCACTTAATATATAGTACACGAACTTAAAAGAATATTGTGTAGTGGGATGAACGAGAATCCTCCCTTAATATTTCGAATTCAAGTGTTGAGAATAAAAAAAAATCGATAAAAAACACTTTTTATTAACTGAGTTTGAATTTGAACTAATTTTCGGAATATAAAATATAGTTTATCATAATTGAGATGGCCAGGTATTAAAAATTAAAAATTATCAAGGAAATAATATGTATGTGCTAGTTAAATATTCATGTTCATACCTATTTTTTGGAAATAAATAATGGTATACCTACTTTTATGTCACGTCTACTTTATTTATTTAATTAAATAAATAGATAGTTCATAAAACCTATGGCGGCTACAAAATTTTAAATATGATAACATATGGTTTTTTTTTTTTTCGAAGCATTTCATTGATTACTATACTTTTTTCATCTCGAAATCAAGGTGGTTTAGTCAATTATGAACCAAAATGTTCTTCGAAGAATATGTATATTTAACGAATATCTTAAATAATCAGTGAATTACAATTCTATTGTATAAGATATGAATATACCTCTTTCTCTTCAATTTGCAAAGTTTCTTCTAAATAAAGTAAATATTTTATAATTCTAAAATTTCTTATATTGACTATAGTCTATATACATAACTGAAATTTATTTAGTAAAACTTTCATCTTTTTCCTTCTTGGTATCCCATTTTTTTTAAACTTAAATAAAATGAACCAAAAAAATCTCTATATGATTTTGTTGGTCGACATTTTTTTGTAGGTCAACTAAAATATAACTTATATTCAATGTATTGGATGTATTAATTGATGTCACCATCGTGCCATGTGATCACTATGTTGTCTTCCCTAATTTTCTGGTAAAAAGCAAATTTGTTTTATGTTTGTTAATTTATGTCTGATATTTATATTTGAGTATGGTTAAATTTAAATTCATACTTTATAGAAATTATTTTTGGAGGCAGCATTTATAACATGCTTTTTCCATTTTTAAATTTAAACTCTATATCGCTGATTAAATGAAAGAAATCTCAATTTTTTCATTGTAATTCATAGTGGTAAAAAACAAATTGCTAACTCCTTCCCTCTTTTCCATTCTCACGAAGAAATTTTTAAGTTATATTATACTAATCATGTGGATTTTAAAAAATATATATTAATAGTAAATATTACATATGATAATAGTTTGTTTTTTTTAGATTTATCATGTTATCAATTATTAATATTTATAAAACATTCACTTAGATATATAACTTTATTTATAAGTGACATAATTTGCTAATAGGTTACTTACTATTTTTATCATGTTATCGATTATTGTAATACTTATTAAAAAATTACTTGTAACTATATAAGTGATCTGAATATAAAAAATATATATTATTTACGGCATTAGCATATAGAATTTAGACTCCAAGAATTCATTACAATCAAATTAGTTATGACAATCATCTTCTAAAACAAATATATATTATTATAATCATCAATTGATCATTCACCGAAAAAAATGCAGTAATCTAGTTAGATGTCTATTTATGATTAATGCTAAATATTATTTTAAGAGCAACTTTCACATATAGCAAACAAAAAAATCATATTCGTATGCTATAGCAAAGTTTGCATAATTGCGCTCCATAGGAAACATATATATGCATAATTTGCTATACATATACAATTGAAAGCTATGTCTATTTCGCTATACATATATACAAAAAGAAGCAATTGTATAATTCGTTGGCTCCTCTTCAGATTTGTATAATTTCGCTCGCAGGTCATTTGTATAAATTGTTGTTAGCCCCTCGTTTGTATAAATCGTTGACAAAAATATTTGTATATAAAAAATCGCTCTCTCTTTCACTTTATACAAACATAAATTATACATTATATTTGTATAATATGTGTTTGTATAAAACGAGAAAGAGAGAAAGGCAAAAGAGAATTGGGTAGGGGAATATTTGTATTGTATAATTATAAGTGTATAAGACGAATATATATGTGTTTGCATGTGTATATACAATATTATCTCGCTTTATACAAACAGAAACACAATTTATACAATTATGTTGTATAAAGCGAGAGAGGCAAGCAGAGAGGGAGCGAGCTAGAAAGGGAGAGTGGCGAGCGAGAATTTGGAGGGAGAGAGGCAACTGACAAACGTTTGCTACGGGGCGCAATTAAATCAAACAGTAGCTACTCCATTTATTTTAGATTATAAGTTTGTCATTATGTACAATTATCCCTTATTTTAATGATATATCAAAAATTTTAAACGATGATAAAAAATGTTCCAAAGTAGCAAATTTCAACAATTTTTTATAATAGTTATTTTTTTGATTTCATAAGATATAAAAATTTCCTTTTTCTTTAAAATCGGAGACTGTTCCAATTTCCTACTAAAAATTGATTCAAAGAAAAACATAGAGCTTGACCATGTCTCACTAGTCAAGATTCAAACTTTACAACAGTTTATGACTTGAACAATGTCAGTAGATAATACATAAACAACAAAGACGAGATTTTCATCAATATATACTCAAAATATAATTTTTTGATAAAGAATTTTCGATAAGCCCCTCTAGTTCCGTCCTACCTCATAAATCTCACTAATTATTATTTTTATTTATAGTAGATTTGACATTTGAAGCCTACTTAAATCATTTGACAAACAAAAGTTATTAGAATTTTTTAATCAATTGAATCTTGAGCCTAGTCAAATATGGGA
Organism: Solanum acaule; assembly: GCA_036250505.1. Taxonomy (NCBI): domain Eukaryota; kingdom Viridiplantae; phylum Streptophyta; class Magnoliopsida; order Solanales; family Solanaceae; genus Solanum; species Solanum acaule. Next base: position 14,538 of record JAJOOR010012988.1, read on the forward strand.
AGCTAAGTTTCCATTTACACAATATAAATTGGCTTTTGTTTTTAATTCTTAATTCAATAATCGGCAGCTATTTCTTTCATTTTCACATCAAATTCTTTTTTGTAAATTGCCAATAGCATCCATAGAATATTAGGAAGGCTCCAAAAAAAGCCAACAGAATATACATCTATCATATAACATATAGTATTATTAAAAAAAAAGTTTGAGGCAATGAGTGGTTATTATTGCATCAATGGGCCCTTAAGTTTGGGATAAGTTTATATTTGTCCCTATTATCATAGTAGTACTGGTCCAAAGTTTGAGGCAATGAGTGGTTGTCATTGCATCACTGGTCCCTTAAGTTTGGGATAGGTCAATATTTGTCCCTATTTTAGTAGTAGTGGTCCAAAATTCGGGGCAATAAGTGGTTATCATTATAAAGATTGAGCACTTTTGATCCAACCGATGAAACAATTGTCACGTGTTTATACATAACGACTACAAATAGAGTCTACTTCCATATTTTTATTTTCCCCAATCACGATTTATTTTGAGTACTGGTTGATCTTTTTAATAGTAATTCTCTTGTTTGAATTTTTCAATCTTTCTATCATTCGTGCAATGGGAAAAAAAAAATCTCTATCTGGATAGTTTTTTACTCTAGTCTCCTGAAACTTTCGTTAGCTTCAAATTTCCATTACCCGCCTAGATGTTCTGTTAGATGGACTAAAAATGCTTAACATTTGCAAACTTAAAGAACCATATATGCTCAACATAAAACAATAGAGACTAAAATAGACCTACCCTCAAATTTCAGGGACCATTCTTGTTAAAAGCTCTTATCACATCCATAAGAATAAAACATAAAATATTCTAGTATAATCTTCTAGCTCATTTCCAACAGATAATCAAAACGTTGACCAAACATTAATGTTGCCGTAATACTTCCTCCATCCTAATTTATGTGACACACTTATAATTTCAAGAGTAATCAAATTTTTCATGACCGAAATTTTTCTATGTATTTTAAATATCATAAGTTGTTAATTATTGTAATTTATGATAATTTTTACTTGATTTTCACATATAAATTAAAGTTTCTATGTCTGAATTGACGGTTAAAATTTAGAAATTTAAATCTCGAACGGAGTTGGTACATATTGTTGACTGTTTCTGCTGTGTATGCATGTATTATATATATATAAAAGAAACTAACCTTTCATCTTCAAACACCTAATCTTATTTCAATTCATTGTATCAAATAACTCTAAGACATGGCTAGCTATGTCTGGTGGTGGCGATTGATGGTAGTGATTATCGGTTCTGTATTAATGCAGAATCCGGTTTTTTCGCAGCCTCAAACAAACTTGTTAGGCAGAGGATGCAGTCAATACAATGCAACAAATTTACCTGATTTCTTCAGAAGGCTTAATGCTAGTTTTGTTGATCTAAGGAATCAATTGTCTAATCAAGACAAGCGATTCGCCACGACACAACAGGCTGTTTATGCTATGATTGAATGCAGAAAGTATTTGTCAAGAGCTGATTGTGTGTCCTGTTATGATTCTGCTGTTTCTCTCATCAGAACTTGCTCTGGCGCGAATGGTGCTCGTGTTACTTATGATGGTTGCTTCCTCAGGTGAGTTTAATTCACCTGAAAACAAGTTGGAGTCGACTATATAAGTTTCTTTTTGTAATATAGACTCAATTATATTATGCTTTTGCCGGATCCTCTCAGAATGCACTATTTTAGAATAGTTGATATTTTTAAAGAGTCTGAACAACGTAAATTGAGAAGAGTTAGTGGTGTTGTTCTTCTAAGCTTAATTCTTTGAAATACTCATTTTGTGTTTTTTTTTTTTTTGTGGAGATTTAAGTTTTTGTTGAACTCGAATTTCGTTTGACTATGTCAATCCTATGAAGGAATTACTTCTTCCATATATACCAAGAAACATCATAGCGGGGAATAAGTTCGTTAAGGACAGTGAATACGCAATTAAAGCTATTCTATTTTTGGTTCCCTTAAGTTTGGTCCAACATCTTATTCAGAAATCTTTATGCAATTGCTCTTAGTATTTTCACATCAGAGTTGTTAAGTCTTGCTTACTAGTTTGATCATTTCTTTGAAGAATCATAAGTCGTTTTAATTCCAAGTAAACCATCTTGTTTGATGTGAGAGATCATGTTTATCCGGTTGTGGTAATCTTCGATTCAAAGAAACTCGTTAAAACTCAACACTGTGAAAAGTAGAACTTCTCCATAAACCTATGTTGCTCGGATCCTTAAAAAATATCGTCTAGTGTGTGTTGGATCCTTTAAAAGTTGTTCAATTTTAGAGGATTCAGCCTTTTTTGGAGGATCCGAGCAACATAGATGTAGACTACCTTCTAAATCATTAACTCGTTTCTATCGATGCCCCTTTTAAAAGGTATGAGAGCAACAACTTCTACCAAGATACTACACAACCAGGAAATGCTGAGATCTGTGGGAACCGAACATCTTCTCAACCGAATGCTTTAAGCCCCGTGGCACTACAACTCTTGAATGATCTTAGCACAGCAACTCCAAGAATTAGTGACTTCTTCGCAGCCATAAAGAGGGAAGCATCCGGTGTTACTGTCTACGGAGTAGCACAGTGTGCTGAAAGCATAACAGAAAGTGGTTGCCAAGATTGTTTGACAGTTGCATATAAGAACATAGAAGGCTGTTTACCTAGATATGCAGAAGGAAGGGCTGTTGATGCAGCGTGTTTTATGAGGTTCTCAGATAGAGCTTTTTTTTCTGATAACATGACAACTGATATCACACCATATCTTGGCGGAGGAGGTAGGAAATGAGCCTCTCTTTTTCTCAACTCTTACAGGTTCACAGCCAAAGTACCCTGGTTTTTCGAGTTTCATACCTGAGCTATCACTAACTTTTTATCAAAATACACCTCAACTATCAACTGTTCCCTTTTACTACCTGAACGATGGTGATATTTCAGGTAGGAAAAGGGAACAACTGATAGTTGAGGTGTGTTTTTGGTAAATAGTTGGTGATAGTTCAAGCAGACCTGCACACCAGATAGTTCAGCTATGAAACTCAAAAGATCAGGATACTTTCGATGTGTTTTTGACCATTCACTCTTCTTTTCAAGACGAACTTATAATTGGTGGCGTTGCTTTATGTAGGAAGTTCAAACAAGAAGAAAGCCGCCATTATTGGGGGTGTCGTTGGAGGTGTAGGACTTCTTTTGATTGTATTGGCTGTTTTCCTATGGTATCGACTATCAAGAAAGCCAAAGACAGCTGAGAGAGGTCAAATGCGGATGATCATTTCTGAATCTTCTTTAGTTCTGTTTCGTCCTTCTGTTTATTCATGTTGTTAACTGATATAGTAGTTCATGCTCAGGTAATATACTGGGAGCAACTGAGCTGAGAGGCCCGGTGACTTACAGCTTCAAGGACCTAAAAATTGCTACCAAAGATTTCAACGAAAGTAATAAACTTGGTGAAGGCGGTTTTGGTGATGTATACAAGGTATGTAACACGAAAACAGTTGAAGATCCTAATTTTAGTCACATGGGCTAGATTATCTTCGGTTTTCAATGTATTATTCATTTGGTGACTCTAATGTTATTGAACAGGGAACTTTGAAAAATGGAAATGTAGTAGCTGTTAAAAAACTAGCAATCATGTCAAGCAGAGCGAAAGCAGATTTTGAGACTGAAGTTCGTCTTATCAGTAATGTCCATCATCGCAATCTCATCCGTCTCTTGGGATGTTCTAACAAAGCATCAGACCTACTACTTGTTTACGAATACATGGCAAATGGCAGCCTCGAAAGATACTTATATGGTTGATATTTTTGTCTATCCGCCTTACTATTTCTCCAAGTCAAATCAAGGAAAAGTTTTAAAACTCATTTTACCTCTCATGGTTTTGCAGGCGACAGACGAGGGATGCTCAACTGGAAGCAAAGATTCAATATAATCTTTGGCACAGCTCGTGGCCTTGCATACTTGCACGAGCAATTCCACGTCTGCATCATCCATCGAGATATAAAATCCAGCAACATTCTACTAGACGACGAGTTCCAGCCAAAAATTGCTGATTTTGGGCTTGTAAGACTTTTACCTGAGGATCAAAGTCATGTTAGCACTAAGTTTGCTGGTACCTTGTAAGTCGAACTTCTCGAGTTTCCTGATATAAGTAAAGGCATTATGATTAAATTGTGAAGAACTCAATGTGATATAATTGACACAGGGGATATACTGCACCAGAATATGCAATTCATGGACATCTAACAGAGAAAGTTGACGTCTATAGCTTTGGTGTTGTTGTTCTTGAAATAATCAGTGGACGGAGAAGCAACGATATGCAAATCGAGCCTGTCACTGAATATCTCCTTGAACAGGTCTCTTCTCATTTTCAAATATACCATTTTTCTTTGAGTTAATGATAAAACAAATCTAAACAATCACATTTTCATGAGTTCCACACCT
>JAJOOR010012989.1:0-19484 GCA_036250505.1 Solanum acaule
TTACCTCTTAGATGACCTTGGTTAGTCCTATCAAAACTTTAATTGCTACAAATGGCTGTAACTGTGCAGAATTCTTCTTACAATGTCAGCCATTCGTGAAAAGGTGCTAAGCTATGCTTTTCTGATACGTTCTGTTGCTTCTTATGCTTGCAGATCTTCTTTTATTCATACAGGACAAATCAAAAGATGAGACAAATGTCACTGAATTGTTGGCAAATCAATCACTCGTGTCATCAATTCTTGCTTCAGTAAGTTCTCTATACTGAGTAAAAGATGACGCTCCTATTAGTATGATCACAAAGTATCTGCTTATCCTATGGGTATCAAACTTCATATCTCCTTTGATTTTCATTTCATGGTATGTTTGCTACCCAGATTCCAGGTGTTGATCCGAATGACCCTTCAATTGAAGTTTTACTTGCTTCTATGCAAAGTCAGTCTGAGGTGAGTTAATTTGGTTGATGAGATTATATTAAAAAGCATGTTGTTAAAGTTTTGGTGTAGTGCCATGTCTATTTCTAATCTATGTGTCTTTTACATGTTATATGGTCAATTTGTTTGTAGATTTCTAACAATGTATCAGCTTTGTTTAGTGGTGACGATAAGTTAAATATTAGCTCTCTCAGATGTCAAAACAGACACGCTCATTGAGTTTCAGAAATATAGTCTAGAGTTTCAGAAATATACTTTTAGACTAAGCTGAGTTCATTCTTGAAGTAACGATGTTTTATACAAGACCCTTAAGGCCAAATCATTGCGAAAGAAATGGAAGGCAAGAAAAAGAGGTGATCAATGAGGTGAAAGACAACAAAAGGAATATAGAGCTTGTATTCTTCCTAATTTCAGCTATCTAAATTCCCTAGCATGTGAATGATGCTATACTGATTTATGTGACTTCTCTTTGTGTCATATTCCTTAATCCATTAGGTACTTTAATGTGAATCTCATGTATTCTTTAGGTTTGTGTGGACATAACGAGACACATGGTTGTATATTTTTGTTTTTATTAGCATTCCATCTCACTTGTGTCGATTTCATCATAGCAGAATGACGAGAACAAGGAACAACGAGAGGACAAGGAACATAAAGAAGACAAGAAGCGATGCGATGCCCAAATCTTATTGTTCTCATAATTGTGCTTATATCATAGGGATGTGACTATTTTTCTTTGTAGGTCAACAAGTTCAGTTGGTAGTCAAGAAATGATGCAGAATGATGAAATTTGATTCTGGGGGTGGGGTTTATAGTGCTTTTTGTTGTGAAAAAGAAATTAAACTAGTTCTAGTGACCCTTGACCTTGCTTCTCAATGTGATATATAGTGTACTTAGAAAATGTCAATTTGTCCAACCTGTGTTTACTATTGAATGCCATGATTTGAGTTTGGCTCTGTATATGATGTCTTCTTTTTGTTGGTATACCAGAGTTGTGTGCATATTGACGGTGTTTTTAGAACCATCTAGTTGGTTGAACTGACTTATACACATATCTTTTGACTTATATATGCGTCGGACCAATGTGCTTATAAGTCAAGTTTTCGTAAGCCAATAAAAAAAAATAAAAGTGCATATAAACTTATTGCATCGTCAATTTATGGCTGTTTTGCTTACGAGCAATAAACTTTCTTTTTGTTTATTTCCTTTGCTAGAAAAAACAGAAACTTTTTTTAAGTACCCTCCTTTAATTTATGTAACAAAAGTTTAAATAGATACAAAATTTTATTAGGTAAGAATTTTTAAAAGCAAAAAATGTGGTTTTAATCATGTCATAACATTTATGTTTAATCTTGACTATTGTGTAACATTTGTAGAATTATAAAAACTTAATACGAAAAGAAAAAAAGGCAAATAAAAAATGGCCCATGCAGGTCTCGAACCTGCGACCTTCGCGTTATTAGCACGACGCTCTAACCAACTGAGCTAATGGGCCTGATGTCTTTCAGTTAACGCTAGTTTTATTTGTTGGCAAATAACTAAAAAAAACACCTGTGCCTATACAATTTCATTCAATATTTTAGCATTGAGGTTAATGATTTGGGGAAGACGATGGATGAAGAAACTCAGATTTCAGCCATGAAATATGATTACGAGGTAACAAAATTTTCCATTTTATCCTTATTATTAATAAAAAAAATTAATCATGTGATTAGTGCTGCCAATTTTTTGCATAAATTTTTAATTGAAACTGTTTGAGGAAAAAAGGGTTAATCTCATATAGGTCTTGTTATTTGAAGTTTTTATTGGACTTCAATATATATGGAATGAGGAGAGGTTGAGGTAGGTCAAAGAAGTATCGGGAGAGGTGATTATACATGATTTAGCGTAACTTCAGATTAGAGGACATGATATTAGATAGGAGGATATGAAGCCTGAAGGTTGCGGATTAGGATAAAAGGTTAGCAGTAGTTGAGCTTTGACTTGCGTTTTGCTGGGTTTAGGCTTGATGGGAGCTTGTGAGTATCGTGTCAGTCGTAGAAGATAATTTGAAGCTTTTATTGAACTTCAATACATATCCAATGAGATAGATGAAAGAAGTATTGGATAAAGGTGATTAGACATGATATGTCGCAACTTCAGATTATTGCGTATATGATATTAGATAGGAGGATATGGAAGTCCTTGATTAGGGTAGAAGGATAGTAGGTAGTTGAGCTTTGACTCGCATTTCGGTGGGTTTAGGCTTGATGGAGCCTGAGAGCATTGTGTATGTCGTAATATTAGTCGTATATATTTATATTCTTTCAGTTACTGCATTATTTTGATGTTGTTACTGTTTCTTTTCTCTGAAGGTTGTGTACTGCTTTTCTTATTAATTGACATTTTTTGTTCACTGTCGTATCCCCTTTTTCTGTAAATACATTGATTTGATGCACTTGAGCTGAGGGTTTATCGAAAATAACACCTCTACTCTTCCATGAGGTAGAGGTAAGATGTGCGTACACTCTACCCTTACCAAACTCCATTTGTGGGATCACACCGGGTATGTTGTTGTTTAAGAGAACAATAATCACCAATTCGCTTACCGGAAACAACCTCTCTACCTTCCAAGATAGGGATTGGATCTGCTTATATCGAGTCATACATTACAAAATGTTCTTTATTGAGGATCAATCTGATTCGTCCCTAAGACCTTTTCGTCCCTAAGACCTTTTCCTTGAGCCTAGGGTCTATCGGAAGCAACCTCTCTACCTCCCAAGGTTAGGGTAAGGTTGCGTACACTACCCTCCCCTCCAAGACCCCACTTGTGGGATTACAATAGGTATGCTGTTGTTTTTTGTCCCTAAGACAATTTCCTTTTACTCTGATAGATAAATAGGACTAACTCAACACTCAAGATCTTTTGAGTTGAAGAAAGAAATATGAGAATTCAATTTATTTAGAAAAAGCCCAAAAGAGTATGGATTAGGACTACCATTTCTCACCAAAAAAGAATGGAAGAGATAAGTCATACATGTAAGATCAATGCATCCTTGCCACGACTAGGGAAGCTTTTAGATACGTAAGAAACGGGAAAAAATTGAAATTATTTGCTGTGATACGATTTGAATGCTACTTGATTGATAATACATCTGTAGAGGGCAGAGTCCTTCGACTCTCTAAGGATAGAAGAAAATATAGGTCTTGTGTAGGTACAGCATTGCTTTCTTTCCTCTTAAGATTGGTTTCATGTATTGATAAACATTCCCTAGCATATGGCGGCATTTGTTTGGATTTTCACCAAGCTTGATAGGCAACAGCAAGTAGTGCATATATCAGTGAATTGTACTTGTCTGACTAAGGAAAGTATGCATGACTCGAAACATGAAACCAACACTATAAATTATTCCGAGCTTCTAACTTCCTTTAATAAGAACAACCTAAATGAGTCACTTTCATGCCAAACTACCGGATTTTTTGTATACTAGAGTCTTAGAACCCATGAAATGAAATTAAAAGTCCATCCCTTAGCCTAGTCTATATTCGCAGATGTTGCCACTCAATACCTACGCCTCACTACTACTTTTAGTTTTCCTTTAATTTTCATATTGATAGATTTTTTTAATTACTTTGGTTTCCAACTAGGCATATAGTTCTTTAGCATTTTTTGTTTCTAGTTTGTTGCTATTAGCTTTTATCTATTTAGTATAATTCAGGTCGAAGAAAAGAAGCAAGGTGCTGCAGATGTCTTGTTTCAATACTCAAACTTTGTTATGGCCTGCATTGGTAATCAAGTTCGGCCTTGTGATCTGAGACTACATTTGATGAAAGTAAGCGTTTTCTGAAATTTCATTAGCTCTATGGATATCATGGGAACAATTTCTTGAGTACAGTGTATTAACCGTCCAAATTTGAGGAAATCAGCGATCCCAACAAAATATACCCTTGCCATATTCCAACTGCTTCGACTACCACACGAGTCCAAACGAATAATTGGAAAGAACCCTTCTGTTTTTTTTTTGTGCGTTCCGTTCTTACTCATCTCTTTTATCTTTATTTTCTCCGGTTATTGTCTCCAGATATCCCCAACCATCTTCCAAAATGATATATGTAACTCTATGCAACAGTTTTATTTGTCCAAATTTGAGAATGTAGCTCAACCAATTCATGTTAGATTAATCTTTTCAATATATTTATTCATCATGTGGTCCAAAAGCTCTTGTATGGAAACTTTTTGTGACCACGAGATATATTGGCATTCATCAATCATTTGATTGGGCTGCAATTTGGAATGGATGCACTTGACGATATGAATCATTTGAAAAATAAAAGTATACTATTGTAGATTTTCTACTTTTTGGTGTACTGCTTATATATAGGATATTTTTCTTAAGAAAAAAAACTTGTATACTCCGAATATGATAAAACTGTTTGTTACTAGATACGCAGCTCCAGCTTGAGATTCGAACAAATGAATTCACTGCTTATTGAAGAGGAAAGTTTGAGTGCAGCACCTAGTTTATTTCTTGTCAAAATGAGTTTGATTTAGTTTCTTCGATATCCAATGCTTCTAATACCACAGCAACTGAACTTGATTTAACACCAGAGTTGTGGATCTTGGAGCAACGGTAAAGTTATTCCCGTGTGACCTATAGGTCACGAGTTTGAGCCGTGTAAGCAGTCATTAATGCTTGCATTAGGGTAGGTTGTCTACAATCGACATCACACCCCTTGGGGAGTGTGGCCCTTCTCTTAACCCTACTAACACGGGATTCTTTGTACACCAGGCTACCCTTCTTTTTAGTAGTGGATCTGCTCATATTTTGAGAAAACATATGATGTTGTTGCTTGCTTTTGAATTTCTGCTGGTGATTTGTCGTCTCAAATAGTTTTTTCTGGTTGCTTTGATTCATTTTTCTTCAGGAGGTCTCAGGATTACCAACTTCATTGAAACAGGAGGGACGTGCAGCATCCTCTCCCGATGCGATGGGAGAGTCTTCGAGCTCAGGCACTTCGAGACTTGAAACAGACAGCTTTAAAGGTATCTAGATGCGGAAACTGCAACACTATCGTTGTTTTTATTAGTTCAGTTTCTTTTAAAAAACGAGTTTCAGCAATCATTTGATGTAATGGAGGTGTAAATTGTACGATTCATGTCATGTTATATTATACGTAGTTACGATACATTCATGGAGGATGTTGGAATTGATTTATAGTACACAAACTATTTATATTATCAATATATAAAACTTAAACTCTATTGTTTTTTTACTAAGCTAGAATATAATCTATATATATATATATAAATCTGAATCTAGAATCGCTGATGTGGCAGCCTCCAATGGCCATCATTTGGAATTTTGCAATTATCTATTTTATTATCTTTTTAATTAAAAATAAAATTTGAGTTTATCCCAAATAAAAATAATCAATGAATTAAAAGGGAGTAATTAATTACTGTGCAGCAGCCCAAAACGCCTATTATTTACTCAGCATCAGCCCACAAATAAAATTAATGGTGATCTATTTATAATATTCCTTATTATTACTATTGATATAAATGTAGCAATCAATGTAATAATTATAGAAAATTACTTCTTCTTCATTGAAACATAAGCGTTATTTTCTTTCTTTAATTAGACTAATTATGTGATCATTATTAAATTAATTATTAATCAGTTTTATTTTTCACCTTTTTAAACGTGTATAGACAGAGCATACATACCCATATATAGGATATTCTTTACCATAACTAATTACCTCTTCTCCTAAAATTATTTACTTTCTTTGTATTGTGTACGTTTCTATAAGAAAATGTAGGAATCAATGTAGTAGTTATGGAATTTAAAAGGTAAGTTTTATTGCAAATTAATAAATGAAAAAATGTGAAAAGCCATTATATTTAATGGCATTTTACCATACAGATTATTCTGCTTAGCAGTGACATCATATATGGACATATATATATATATATAAGAAACATTGCAAATGATGGAGCAACTCAATTAACGTTGGGTGATTGTTATATTTTACTGATCATTTTCAAAGGTAAAATAATCTATTCTATTTTATATGAATTGATTGTAAGAATATCAATCTTCTTTAATTTATGCATTTTTCAAAGAGAATTTATTAAAAGATATGACGGTTTATGAAATGTGAATTCTAAATTATGATTTTATATTTTGCAGGAGGAAGTCATGTTACTTGGAGTCTCAAATCCATTTTCTTTTATATGAATATTTTTAAAAGTGAAATTATCATTTTCTTTTATATGAATTGATGCTAAGAATATCAATCTTCTTTTATTTATGCATCTTTTACAAGGAATTTATTAAAAGATATGTGCGTTTACGAAATGTGAACCCTGAATTATGATTTTATATTTTGTAGGAGAAAGCGTTACTTGGAGTTTCAACCTAAAAAGGTTGCTACAAAATTCACACATACAAAAGAAGTTAGAATGTCTATTTTCTTTTCTATATACATTTTTCAAAAGTGGCATATTAAAAGACATGAATATTTATAAAATGTGAACTATAAATTATAATTTATACTTTGCAAGAGGAAGTGTTATTTGGAATCTAAACCTAAATGACACATTTTGAAAGTCAATAACAAAAAAAGGTTTCTAAAAAAATTCACATATACCAAAAGAAAGTGAGAATATCTATTTTCTTTTCTATATATATTTTTCAAAAGTAACATATTAAAAGACGTGAGTATCTATAAAATATGAACCTTAAATTATAATTTTAATTTTTTAGGAACAAATGTAAATTCAAGTTCGAAGGAAAAGTTTTAGAAGCCCATAAACAAAAAAAGGTTGCTTAAAAGTTCGCAGAGCAAAAGAGGTTATCCGTTTATTATATTATGAAGTGTCATTTTTTTAACCATGCATTTATCTTTTGTTCTTTGTAATTGCCAGAGGAAAAGAGTCATATTTTGGGGAAGGCAATGTGAAGGAAGAACAAGACACCCAAGAGTTTGCTTCAATATTTTTTTATTATGTAATTTCATAAGGCACAATGGATATGATCATAATGAGAAAACTTAGTAGGTATTTGGCCACTTTCATTGTACATTTAAAAAAAAAAAACAATTATTAATTTCAAAATGAAAATAATTTATGAAAATCTGAGTTTTGTAATGCAAATTCTAATTATTTTTGACATTTTGTCAACAATTAGAAGTGAAAATACATTTTTATTATCTTTGAAATTTTTGAGTTGAATTTTGAAATTTCGTAGTGAAATTATTTTTTTGAAAGTTGAAGTTAAAAGAAAATAAAAAAAATAATGATCAAATGCCTCCTTTAGTAACTTATAATTGGATAGGTGTGAGAGAGATATTAATTTGCAAATAAATGAAAAAATATATATAGTTTAATTTTTAAAATTATTTCTTACCTTATGATATACATTCATTATTTTTCTAACAAAAGTTTCATTTTTTATTGTTTGTAGTTTTAATGTTTCTTTTTTAAATTTAAATTTATGTTTCTTAAAATGGTAGAATGGTCAAATGAAGGTAATTGAATTTTCACAATTCAGTGATATATGATGAAATCATTTTTTTGAAAAAAAAAAAACTGAACTTGAGGCACGTAAAACAAAGAGAATGTGTCTTAAAATAATTATTAGTTACTATGTATTCTAAGTACAACTTTAATTTTCACTATTATTTCTTTCTTATGTTTTTTTTTTTGTTGTTGTTCAAGTTTAAATAGCTAATATTAAATAGATTGATTTGCATTTATATTGAAATGTTTTTTTATCATTACTTCGAGATAATTTGTTGTATAGAATGTTAAAAGAATTATACAAAGATGATAGAATTATGAATGATATTTTTTAGGTGTAGTATTTTTTGTAGTGACTCTAGAAGTAATTATTTATATACATTATGGTTAAGTTAAAATTTACACTTCGTTTAGACAAGCAAAAGTAATTATTTTATGAATTTTAAAACAAATGAAAGGAAAAATTATATATAGATAAATATGTATATAAAGAGTTCAACTTATTGAATCAAATTTTATTTTTGTTACAAAAATAAGGAAGATATAAAAAAATATTTTCAGAAGATAAAAGACTTGATCTTAAGCGATTTAAAATTAAAAGATATAAAACTTAAATACTAAATAAATTTAATTAAAACCTGAAATTTGAAATATTTAGCCATTAGGATGACACTACAAAATATATATAGAATATTTTAAGTAGTCAATTATTCTATAAAGCTATTTAGTGAATTTAACGAGTTATTATAATCGCGTGAAGCGCGACTAAGTTTACTAGTAATACTATAAAGGGAAGAAAAAACAAGATCAATCAATAGATACGCTTAGATTTTAGAGAGAATTTTAAGGCCATCATTGCCAAAATGCATTAAACAATATCTAAGGGAATGAATTACATAAGTGGCCATTAATGCAAACCACCATCATTGTATAGTGCATTTCACGTAATGCGAGTGGCCTACTTCATATCCCAAATTTCTGTTCATACGGATGAAGAAATGAATTTTCAACTTAATTCAATATTGAAAATTACCTCATGATCGGTGAATATTATGCAAGACCATATAGATAGATAAATATCTTATTGATCTGCATGCGTGAAGGATTGAGACTTAATCATCACTCGCATATATATATATATATATATATATATATAGGGGCCTACTCTGATCGATAAAATCCTTCGAGTGACTGACGACTCGTGAGCTTATAGGGCCAAGAGCTAGAGCAATAGAATAGAATTTTATGAAAGTGGATAATCTTGTGGGGAAGCAGTGAATCTACCTAGAATTACTAAAAAACAAGAAATTAGCGACAGATAAGCTGTAAAAATTTCATGCTGGGAGCTATTTAGAGACGAATTATAAAAAAATTCAATTAGTTGGGAGCTATTTAGAGACGAATTAACAGGAAATTAGTGATAAATTTCATAGCTACGGATTATAAAAAAAAAGTCGTACTATTCATTGTAGAGAACATATTTTTTTGATATCTCGAAGTATATATGAACGCAATTCAAAGAAAAATCTTACTAGTATTTTTTTAAAATCATAATTTTGCTTTGATTTTTCTTTTTGATGAAGTTGCAAAGTCAAACTTGTAAAGTTTTATTTCTCTAAAAGTCGAATGTTTGACTAATTAGATGAATGTTAAATGCCTTTGCCTAAAAATACAGGGTACGTAGGCGGAGAACCTCTCCACCTAATTTTCGATATATCATTATACATATTTAATGAGTTTTTAATAAAAATAAAATAGCTGAGAGGGGTACTTTTGGATATTTAGGTTATGTTAGGGTTTTTTTTGTTGGGATATTATAACGGATGGTATATTTAAATCTTTTTGAATAGAAAAAGAGAAAAATAATCCTTTTCCTTATTTTAGTTACACGGTTGAAAAGAGAACTTCAAAGTGGAGGTAGTTGAAAATTGAAACTTTGAAATTGCAAGGGGAGAAAATAAATTATATTGATAAAGTGACTCGTGCGATAATACTGAATGATGTCTTCATTAAAAGAACTTGAATTTTATATTAACTTAAGTAGAGCTCTAGTGGATTGAGTCTTTGTAATTTTATTTTTTAACAAAATAAATTAAATGTCACATGGGATATGGTTTAAAGCCTAAAAGTTTGATTATCAAAAGGCAAGTTTGATTTTGCCTTGGGTGGATACGGTAACCACGGTTAGAAACAAAGATTTTTCCAACGGTAAGCTCAATGGAAAAATACATGGTGGGAAACAGATTCTTACTGAAATAGTAAAAAAAAATTCGCAAATTTTTCCGTATGAAAACATTACTATTTTTTCGCAAACAATTTAATCAAAGTATCTATAAAAAGAACTAAGAACAATTATCAGTGAAAATTTCAGCGAAAAAAATAGTAATGTTTTAATAGTGAATTTATTGTTGAAAATTAGTTTAATGATACCAAATGCAAACAATATGATGTCAATGAATTAGATATGAAGACCATAAAGTAACATTATTTGGTAGTCAAGAATGTTCAACTTCGTTGGTTAGAAAAAAAGAAGAGTTACTATGCATTTTTAAAGATTTTTAATGACAATTTTACCAAAAGACAAAATATAATAGAAGAAGAAAGACTGATCACTCGAGAATTTTCTTTTATGCACACACACCTGGTCTTCATTTTACAATTTTTTACTGGTTGAAGTTAATTAAAATTTTAATCATTCACTTAAAACCCAATTAACCTATCCAAATTTTAAATTATATCCTGTAGATAATTACTCAATTGATAAGAAATGATAGATTTATAATGTCTATGAGAATTTTAGAGGCGTATGCCAACAAAAAAACATTATATTCTCAAGTAAAAGGCAAAACTTAATTAGCTTTATCATCGAAATCAGAAGGAAATTGAGTGCTATTTTTAATTTTAGTTTATCAACTACGAACTCCACTCTAAAAACAGAGATACCAACATTAATAACCAAGTGTAATTCCAAAATTTGAATAGGTCAACAAATAAAAAGATTATCCATCACAAATAAAATTACGTTAGTAAAAAATATAAATTGAAATATTTCTCAAACTTCACGAGATAGAAATATTAGAGGTTAAATTGTGACTGTTGAATAATACTAAGCTTAGTATATACTATAGTCTACTCTGCGCATAAAGGACAATAAGTTGTGACAGAAAAAATAAAAATAAATTAGTAATACATATATTGGATTTATCGGCTGATATTTTTGAATGATTATTAGTGTGAACAGATTTAAAAAGACCAATTCAAAGGTTTGACCACTTCATTTATCCTATTATTGACATTTGGAACTATTGCATTGTTAAGTGAAGTAGAGTCTACTTGTTTGGAATTTAGAGAAAAAAAGGAATCTAGAGAGTGAAAACAAAATGCCGCGGCCTTGTTCCAATTTGTAAATATTTGGTCAAAAAATGTTTGCACTAACTTTCAACTTTAACATCTTTGCACACAAAAATATTGGTTACACAAGGGAAAATCGTCATGAGTTTGATTTTTTCTTTTTTTTGAAGTCTTCGATATATAGGTTGAAATCTAACTAATTTAAATTTGCGTCGCGTAAGACTGAAAATTTGATATTACATAGTGAAATTCATTTAATTTTTTCACTTTACTTTAAAAATTAGTGTAATTATTTTTTAACTTTAATATTTGGTCATAATGTCTTTTTTCCCTCCTTTTTATTATATGGTGTGCATATACACAAGTAAAATAAATTAGATAATGAAACATGTAAGTTGATGACGTTGAATCATTAATTAACGAGCAGAACGAAAATATTGTAGAACAAAAAAATGACGTGATTGTGACTACAGACTTTAGCGGCAATTAATTAATCGTAATATTATAATTATTGTTAAATATATATTTTTAGAGGTAATTAGCATTCTTGTAAATTGTAAATGTCCCTAAAACATAAAGCGATAATTAATCCAATGACAATTAATTGATGCTGATAAAACTTTAACAGTCTTTGTTAATTGTATATTTATTGCAGCTAAAAGTTATTTTTCATTAATAAGATTTTTCTTCGAGTAACTATAAATAATTTTATGTACAAAATATATTACATTTGTGACACCACAATCGAGTCCATGTACTCTTACATATAAAAGTCTAAAATCATATCTATTTCGAAATTTTAATTTCATCAACCTTCCCCGTGATTATTTTATATGTAAACGTACTCAAATATCATCCAAGAACAACAAAATAACGATGAAATATCCGTACCACTTTCCTTGATTAATGGAAATATTGACCGTACCTCTCTGTTTTATATAGATGAAAGTTAGAAATAATAAAATTAATTACTGTTAACTCATCTATTGAACCTTCCTACCAGGAGCGGAGCCACCCACACTAGGGTGTCAAGCGAAACTCCTTTGTCAGAAAATTATATTGTATATAGAAGTTAAATTTTGGTTTAATAAATATATATATACAAATATTGACATCTCTTGACACAAGTTGAAGGTCTAGTCTAGTGATTAACAGGTTGCGAAAAGTCCTTGAGGTCGCGTGTTATCATTATTTTTTTCTCGGAAGCTAGTTGATACAAAATTAACATATATTCTATTGGTTGTATTTACACAATGGTTTATACCAGAGACATACTAATTCTAATTGAGTCCAAAGAGAATTTTTTACACGCTTGAGTTTTGGCACCAATATTAGCCTGATTATTTTGATTAAGATTCTAATTAATTAATCTCACCTACCCATTCAAAAAATACAAAGTTGAGCAGTCACTTTCTAACACGGAGTCAAGACCACATTCATTTTGCAATATACATAATGGTCTTTAGAATAAGGCAAGTGGGATATATTGAAGAAACCAACAGGTAAAAGAGAGGGAAAAGAAGAGGAAAAGGGTGGTTAGTGCAAAAACATTTGGTCTTTCATAGAGCTATATATATAAGTACTCAAGACATGAACAAAATTCACACAGAAATTGGTTTTCCATTCTAAGCAAACAAAAAAATAAAACTTATAAATTTGTGCTTTAAGAGAATGGGTAGTCTCTCACTTGAAATGGTATGTACTCTTCATGTTAATTACATGTACAAACAATTGATAGTGCTATTATTTTGAACCAAAGTCTTCTAACACCTAAAAGAAACAATGTTTAGATGTGAGAATCAAAGTTGTTGAATTGTATGACCTCCTCATTAGATAAAATATGTTTTTATTTACTTAACTATATCTTAAATTGGATTATGATATTTGACAGGATTTTGAGCCATCACCGATGACACCGAGAAGTTTAGCAATGACACCCAGAAGTTTAGCACGGCGAAGATTGTTTCCGAATGTGGACAACAAGAAACCAAAAGTAGCACAGCCAGGCGCAGGACCAAGGAAGAACTTACAACTTGAGGTGATGGAGCCTGGATTGAAGAATGATAGTCCTTCCTTGGACAATATCTTGGTCAATTATTTAGACACACTTACCCAACGAGTCAATTATCATTTAGGTTATCCGGTGAACATATGTTATGATCACTATGCAACTCTAGCACCACTTTTACAGTTTCACCTAAACAATTGTGGTGATCCTTTCCTTCAAAACACTGTCGATTTCCATTCTAAAGACTTCGAAGTGGCTGTTTTGAATTGGTTTGCACAACTGTGGGAAATTGAAAAGGATCAATACTGGGGCTATGTTACCAATGGTGGCACCGAAGGCAATCTCCATGGTATTTTGTTAGGGTAAGTTGATATATATATATATTGACCTGAGTTTATATAATATAATAACTTCTATATATTGTTTCAGTGCTCTTAAATTTCTTAACATTACTTATGTAGGAGAGAGCTACTTCCGGAAGGGATATTATATGCATCGAAAGACTCTCATTACTCAGTCTTCAAAGCTGCAAGAATGTATAGAATGGATTCAGAAACAATCAACACATCAGTAAATGGAGAGATGGATTATTCAGATTTAAGAGAAAAGTTACTTCAAAATAAGGACAGACCAGCAATTATAAATGTCACAATTGGTATATATTTACTCCAACCTCTTATCTTTTTTCATTTTACTTTTATGGACTTAGTCATCTTACGACTTTTCTCTTGATGGTTCTTTTAACTATAGGAACTACATTCAAAGGAGCTATTGATGATGTTGATGTTATTCTTGAAACACTCAAAGATTGTGGCTATTCACATGATAGGTTTTACATCCATTGTGATGCAGCACTATGTGGTCTTATGACCCCTTTTATAAACAATGTAAGTTTCACTTCTTATTTCTAACAAACTCTTTTAGTAATTCTCAGAGCGACATTATAATTATTCTTTGTTCCATTTGAATAGATGATTAGTTTCAAGAAGCCAATTGGAAGTGTCACAATTTCTGGCCACAAGTTCCTAGGATGCCCAATGCCTTGTGGTGTCCAAATAACAAGAAAAAGCTACATCAGTAATCTCTCAACAAATGTGGAATACATTGCTTCTGTGGATGCCACTATTTCTGGTAGTCGTAACGGTTTAACTCCAATTTTCTTATGGTATAGCTTGAGCGCTAAAGGCCAAATTGGCCTTCAAAAGGATGTTAAAAGATGCCTCGACAATGCCAAATATTTGAAAGATTGTCTTCAACAAGCAGGGATAAGTGTCATGCTGAATGAGCTTAGCATCATAGTTGTGATTGAAAGGCCTCGTGACCATGAATTTGTTCGTCGTTGGCAACTTTCATGCGTCAAAGATATGGCACATGTTATCGTTATGCCAGGCATCACACGAGAAATGCTTGACAATTTCATCAGTGAATTAGTTCAACAAAGAAAACAGTGGTACAAAGACGGAAAAGCAGAGGCTCCTTGTGTTGGAGAGGATATTGGTGCTCAAAATTGTGCATGCTCTTATCATAAGATTGACTACATCTGTTCTTAGAAGACAAACAACACAAGATCATCATCCACTTTAAAATTGGAATTTTTGAGAGCTCTCTAATTTGTTTATATGTCTTCCATAAAGATGACATTTTATTAATTCTTTATGAATTTTGATTTTGATTTCCCACAATGGTACAACCGGACGACATAAATGTAATATTTTTTAATAAAAAGGTTTGAGCACTCTTTTATGTTCTTTGTATAACATTAAC
The DNA here is from genome assembly GCA_036250505.1 of Solanum acaule. Lineage (NCBI taxonomy): Eukaryota > Viridiplantae > Streptophyta > Magnoliopsida > Solanales > Solanaceae > Solanum > Solanum acaule. The sequence continues at coordinate 15,060 of JAJOOR010012989.1, forward strand.
TTCCTGTTAATTTACAATTGAAACATGCATGCATTGTAGTCATAACCTCTATATTTATTAGCCTCCTAAATCGTATTCAAGTAAATTGAAAATATATCAAGCTAGATTTAATTTATTTAGTCACAATTCAATCAAAATATTCAATATCATTGGAGGTTATGACATTCTGTGTATTTTTCAAAGATAGAAAGAGGTCTTGGATTTTGGACTTAAAAGATTATCTCTGATATTCCCCTCCATTTTGGGTGTATCTTTATAAATATTTTGGTAAAAAACAAAAAAAAGAGTGGTAGCTAGTTTGCTTTCAAAAGATGATGGAGATTTAAAACTTGTCATTCCTTAGGGAGTGATTCTTTAAAGGACAAGTATTATAATAGACAACAAACTTGTGAAAAGAAATGGTCCAATGGATAGCGATTGACACCTAAAGATGAAAACTTGCTCATGGTGTTGTGGTTAAAGTGCTTAAGCCTCACATGGAAGATGTAGTTTCAAACCTTAGTAGAATAACTATTTACTATGGAAAAATATAAACCATAGTATTTTTCAACTTCGCAAAATTGAACGAAAATGTCATAATTTAATTTAAAATGTCCTTGTCTCAATGGGTTGGTCTAAAAATATCATCATTGTTATTTAATGGATCAAAAATATCCGTTTTTTAAATAAATAAATCTATATTCTTTCTTTTTAAATATATTCTTTTCCTAATTAATTTTTTTAATTAGAAATACTTATCCTATTTCAATTTGGGAAAGACTACTTTTATCGTTATCTGAATGAAAATGAATATATATGACCTATATTATTAGTTAAAAATGTACATGAAGTTATTCTATTTTAATTGTTAAAATAATATTAAGAAGAAAAGAGATTATTTCCTACTTATTTATTAGTTAATGTGAGTTTAAAAGAAAAGAAACATGAATTGGTGCAAGGGGAGGCCAATAGAAAACAAACATCTTGGCTTATCAAGAAGATTTTCAAAGCTATATGGACTATGTTGCTGGTTACACAGAAGATTAATTCCAAAGATTACACTATTTCTCTGTAAAAAAGATGTATCAATTGATGCAAGGGATGTTTCCAAAAGTAAGATGGAAGAAGTTAATTTGCAATACCCCCTTCTGCCCCAAAATGGTTGTTCAGTGTGATGTTGGTTGCTCATGGAAGGTTATACACGAAGGATAGGATGATTCACTGGTGAATGAGTGTTAATCCAGTATGCCCTTTGTGTGAATCGGAGAATGAATCGATGTCACACCTTTTCTTTCAGTGCTCTGTTTCAGCATCAGTGTGGAACGTCAAGCTACTACGTACAATGGCTAGGACAGAGACGACAAGCAAAATCATGGAAAGAAGAACTTACATTGACAGTTTATCATTATAATGGGAATAGTATTGCAATAGCAATTTATAGAATGACCTTAATAGGCTGCATCTATTATACTAGATAGTGATGTCCGTGTAATGCACGGAGCCTAAGCCCAACAATTTGATTTGAAATGTGTTCAAATATGCATCATTTATTATTAAAAAAATAGACCAAAAGATATATTTTACCTTAAATTTTTCGTCATTACGGATTGTATTAACATCAAGTTAATAATGCATTAGTACCATAAAAAAGATCTAGTTGGTGCATAGTTAGGTTCGTTTGTCAACCAAAATAACTACACCTAAATGTTTCAACAATTGATATAACACATTGATTTCACAAAAAATCACTACATGAGAAGGAATCATCAACAATTGTACTTTTGAGAATTAACCAAAAAATAATAATCTCTGCCATCAGACGAAGATTGTAATTTCACACAATTTTTAGTTGAAAATTACACTACTAACAATGATAAGAATATTAATGATAGATCCGAAAAAGTTTCTCTTGATCTTGCAACTGTTGACAGTAATCTAGCTTTAATTTTTTCAAGCAGATTTTTTTTTCCACATTGATGTTGGTGCTTCTTCAGCGGTACATTTGTACCGTTCCAAAAAAGTAAAATAAAATAGGATTCAGGAGGAAAGTTTTTGTCTAAATCCATAAAAAGGAAGTGACTCTGATGGAATAGTTAAATTCCACTCTAGCTTTTTCAATTTGCTTTCTCCATTTGTATTTCAAATTGTTTTCTCCATTTGTATTTGGTCTCTGACATAAGCATTGTGTTTTATTGTTAGAAAGTAATCCACCAAGAGAGGAAGGCACAACAAAGAATCGGAGATCATGACAAATTTCAACCGAACAAATTAACGCATTTTCAAATTACTATCATACAATCCCATTTGGCCTCAAAAGTGCCATATATATATATATGGTGAAAATGTTAATTATATTATAGCCATTGCATGGGTTTGGATGATTAAATTTAGGGTGAAGAAGTACAATCCATATGCTTGCCTATGTAGCACGCATAGATTAACTGATTTTTGGAGACTTGTATTGTTAGTTTTTTTTTTTTTTTTGGTTGCTTTTTTGGCCTAATTTTGAATTGCAATTGTAGTCAATTTCTTTGGAAAATAGCCACCATTGATTATTGTTATAGCCCTCAACTAATTGCCTATTTTCCCACTCTACATAATTTAGTGTTATAGCCCTCAATTCATTAAACCTAAGTCATTCATATCAATATTAGACATGTGATAGTTGACACTCATTCAAGAAATAATTTGGAGAAATAAAGATGATAGTTAAATCTCTTTCATATAAATATGGTTCTCCCAACACTATAAGAATTGATTCCTAAATATTGATAAGGTAAAATAAAGATAAATGTGGATAAACTATAAATAGTACAACTCACATAACATATTGTACAATTAAGTACTCCAGTGTTAGTCCTTTTTGTTGTTGGCTTATATATAGCCTAATTTTGAATTGCAATTGTAGCCAATTTCTTTGGAAAATAGCCACCATTGAATATTGTTATAGCCCTCAACTAATTGCCTATTTTCCCACTCTACATAAATTATTGTTATAGCCCTTAATTAAACCTAAGTCATTGATACATTGATATCAATATTAGACATGTGACAGTTGACACTCATTCAAGAAATAATTTGGGGAAATACATAGGATAGTTGTCACGACCCAGACTGTCGTTGTAACATCCGGCAATTTGAAATTTACTATGAAGAAGTTGGAAATTGGGAATAGTCATTTTGGAAAGAATTCAAAAATCTGGAAAATTTAGCTAAGTATGGAAAAAGTGAATTTTTGGCCAACTTTGAACAGTCATAACTCCTAGCTCAGGATGAGTTAGGTGTAGTTCCAGTTATGTTTGCGAAGCTCGTGGAATGATCTTTCCAACGTCGCCGAGTTTGCTTGATTCCGAGTTTGTATGAGTGAATTATGCCCTTTGGAAGTTGGGTTGTTGGTACAAGGAAGTCAACCCGAATTTGTAAGGGCAGTTTGGTCTTTTCCCTAACCAATTCTTTTGGTTATATTAGGGATTTAGACTGATTCTTAGATCAGTGTTTCGCTTTTTAAAAGAGTGAGAGTGAGGGTTTGTGAGTGAAGAGGAGAAGAAGAGGAGAAAGAGAAGAACAAGCAAGGAGATCGTCGTGGTTTTCGTCGGGGGTGATCCCTATTTAGGTATGTGAGATCATAGTGTTGGGTTGGTTCTTTCCCCCACACGCCAAACTCGTTTTAATTCCGAGAAAAAATTGGTTGTGTTTGTTGAAGTTGTTGGTTGTGTTGTTGAAGTTCCTTGTTGTCTTGGTACATGTTTCCGATTGTGATTTAGAGTTGAATCCATTGTATATTAAGGGGATTTATGATTTAAGTGTTTGGGGCTGGAAACTTTGAAGTTTAGAAGGTTTGGAGAAACTAAGGAGAAAAGTCAAATTTTCAGGGAAAAGGGTTGGGGCGTCGCGTCAGCCAGCGCGCCCCAAAAGGGACTCTGAAGTCCAGCCCTTGGGGTGGCGTGCCTAGCAGAGCGCCCAACAGGCCCCTCTGAAGTCTAAAGGCTGGCGTCCCGCGCCTCTCAGAGCGCCAAGGACGCCAATCTTTCCCATTCATTCCCCACTTTTTCATACATGTTCCTTGGTAATGTACCTATGTTTTATAGTTGTTTTCAACATTCTAAGGTACATCTAAACATCCCGAACTCATCCATAAACATGTGATCATATACCTTGAATCCATAATCCAATTCAAGGCGAGTTAGGATCAAAGTCAAGTGAAGTTAGAGTCAAGCTTAGAAGTTAAGAAGTAAGTCAAAGCAAGTCTTTAAGGTTTTCCAAAAGTCTTCATTGAGCGTTTTAACTTCATTTTAAGGCTAGAGTTTCAAGTCAAGTAAAGAGTATAGAGTTTCAAGTTAAGTAAAGAGTATCGAGTTTCAAGTTAAGCCAAGAGTATAGAGTCAAGTTCATTTCTCAAAAGTTATTAGGGAACTAAGTATTCCCAAAGAAGTTTATAAATGTTTT
>JAJOOR010012990.1:0-16760 GCA_036250505.1 Solanum acaule
GATGATTCCTTGCTTTTTTTGGCCAACTTATTCTTTGGAGAAGGAAAGTCCACTCATATGTTCAAGTGAATTTAAATATTATAACACCAAACATGAGATCCTTCATACAGACTTGTTCGATTAGATATTTGGCATTCGCTACATTAAATATCAAAGGCATCTCCAATTAGTGGTATAAGTATATGGTCCCCATCCCTCAGTTTCTCTCTTATATAATACCTATTGTTATCTTTTATGTCAAGCTGCCCATGATTAACCAAGTCTTTTGTTACGCTTGTATTTGTTTAAGCCAGTGTGATCTGCCGATGCCCCCTGTTGGATCCTTACCATTTAGTTTTCTTCAGGTTCAATCCCAAATGTTAGGCATGGTTTCTCCTCGCGTGCCACTTCCACTTGACCTTAAGCAAGATGAGCCTATATTTGTCAATGCTAAACAATATCAGGCTATCCTCAGGCGTAGACAGTACCGTGCTAGGCTGGAGGCTCAAAACAAACTCACTAAAGGACGGAAGGTAAGTGTTTGATAATGGTTCAGCTTCACCCTTCTTGTTGCTTAGTAGTGAGTCACTCACACGTACGAGTATACATGTGTTAATGTGCTTTCAGTGCAAATCCAGGATTTACACCTAATACATATAGCTTTTATGTTCTCACCACTAAATTCATTGTATTTTTGCAATTATGGGTTCAGATATTTTTTGATTTTTTAACGATTTTTCATATAAACCGTGTAAAAGAAGCTAAGTTCATTTGAACCTACTATCGCACTAAAACAACCCAAAGATTACCCTTAACGTGGTGTAAAATTGTCTGCTTTGGGTCAAGCTTGCATGGTTTTCCCCAAAAGGTTTCACACTAGTATGCGCATCCAACACCTTAAAAGTAACTTCTTTTTCTTTTCTGCTTTTCATGTCAGACTATGTTCACATACAGCTAACACCTGCTAAATCTAAGATTGCTTCCGCCTTTGTGTGCTTTAGTCATCTTATTTTTCTTTGACAACACATTTCAGCCATATCTCCATGAGTCCCGGCATCGTCATGCATTGAATAGGGCTAGGGGACCCGGTGGGCGCTTTGTCAATATGAAGCAGCCTCGAGAGTCCAAATCCCCTGATTTGATCAATGGTCAAGACAATCAGGTATCTGATGAGCTGCAACTCAACACAAAAATGTTGGAGCCCAATGTTCATCAATCCGGAAGCTATTCCACACCAGTATACTCTGGAATCACTAGTGGCTCGAATGGTGATGCTATTTACCATCACCAACCATTTAAGTACTCCGCCTTCTCAGCGCGTAACAGAGGGACCTCACAGCTTGACAAAGTGAAGAAAGATAACATGAGCAATCCATGTTTATCATCTTTTTGATGCAAGTGTTGCTATTAAAAGTGGGAGGTCATCCTTGGCTATGTTAGTATTGTAGTACATTATTCTGAAAACTTTATAGTTAGTCCATAACCTGGCATGGTTGTTTTCTATTTAATGTTTTAAATACCTCAATCCGATGAGTAATTTTTAGTTTATTGTGGCTGGTTTATGTTTTCTTCGCAGTTTTTTATCGAATAATTGCGTGGTTTTTTTCCTTTTTTTTTTTTTCTCATCTGGTGTCCGCTACCGTATTGGAATTTGACTAAATCCTGATTTGCATCGAAAAGTCCTACGTGCTCTCTATTAAAGGCATATGGAAGTCGAACGTCTAAAAAAAAAGCTCTCCTAAAAGTTTTGTTATTCGTTCCTATTTCTTGCTCTTTTTTCCGGTTATTCATGTTAACCTAACACTATATGTCCATAGAATCAGAATTAACAATAATACATTATGAAAAACTCAACTAGTCCAAAATTTAATAATCATCATAAATTGAGCATATTTAATATAATCTATTACTCAAAAGCGATTAAAATGTGAATAAAGTAATACAATAAAGACATAAATATGCCGAACATTAGTTAGTTAATTATGTTCTTGCTTTCTCAATTCTATTAGGATATATATTTAAGTTAGATTGACAATTTTCGAAAAAAATTCACTATTAGAAAAAATATTCTTTGTAATCAAATATTTTCTTTAATTATAAATTTCTTTACTTTTTTTGAAAAAAATAAAATATTATTTATGTTGACTTATATATATATATATCATGCATAAAAAAAAAATAAAAAATCCCGTTGATATATATTGGGAAAAAATAGAATAATTAGTATAGTAGTATCAGAATTGGTAATCTTATTATCAAATTCTCGTAGACTCAAAGCCTTGTACGAAGTCAAAATTGCTTTTGACTTTCTTCTTCTTCTCTCATATGATTTTTGCCGGTGCTGTTTGTAGCTGCAAAAGTGGTATTTTTTGAAAAAAAAGAGATGGAATTTGGAGCAAAAGGACAGAAGAAGCCTAAACCCATTGATGTGTTTAAGAATGTCAAGGGCAGATATACTGGTTTAATTAAAGCTCTCACAACAGGTTTCCTCCTGTGTTTTTTTTTTTTTTTTTTGTTATCATGTTTAATTTTGCTTTATTTAATTGATTTTGTTTGTTTTTTGTATTCAGATGTGGAAGAACTTTATAAGCAGTGTGATCCTGGTAAGGATAATTCTTCTTTGTAATTTTTTTAAGTTATGGTCTCTGTTTGAATTTTGGGTTATCAGTGGAATAGGGTTGAAAATTTTCTATTTCTGTAATAATTTGTAATATGTTATATGCATTATGTTAAATTCGGGATTTAAACTTGATAAGTTTAACTTTTAAAGTTATTAACTGCTTTTAAAATTAAGGGTTCCTTAAATACTGGGTACAGTTGTATCCATAGTATATAAATTTTGGACTATCCATTAAGAAGATCAATTTCACTCTCCAATGATTGTGGTATGTAAACTCCATCTGCCTTTGTATATATGTCTTTTCTTTAGATAGATATTGAAAGATTTTGGACAATATTGATTAACGAGTAAGAACATCAATTTCACTCAATAGTATGTAAACTCCATCCGCCTTTGGACTCTAGGTATATGTTTTTTTTCTAGTTATTTGAAGTTGAAAGATTTTGGACTAATATTGGGAGAGGCGGATCTAGGATTTCAAGAACCTAGGTACACTACTAAACAAAGGAGAAAAAATAATATATTAAGTTGGAATTGTTCCTTGTCTTTTTAGATAAATAACTCAACGTTCAACCAAGTGTTCATTCAATTCTTTTGGAGCATGGATAGCAACATATAATTCTAGAAAATACATTAAATACATAGTTTGGCGAAGAGATTATGGGTTCATGCAGGGGCGGAGCTACATGGAACTTATGGGGTTCATCCGAACTCCCTTCATCGGAAAATTTACCATATATATAGCATTGATTTATTGATTTACGAGTATATATTTAATAATTTACCCCCTCAGTAAACTGGGTTCAAGATTTGGTCAAATCTTCTCGGCTGCGAGAGTTCGAGTCCGGGTAGCATGTTTTTTTAATCACAGTTTAGCTTGCTGCTGCTACTTCCTATGTTTTATCACATTTTAGCTTGCTGCTACTTCCTATGTTTTATCACATTTTAGCTTGCTGCTACTTCCTATGTTTTATTGTTCTTGTTGACGTAGAATTGAATTTTATCTACTTACTTATATCCGACCTGATCCATTTATATCTGATCCGACCCGTTTATATGTGGATACTATTAGCGTGCTTACTTATAACCCTCAATGAAAATCCCACCACTGGGTTCATGTGCACACTATTTCTAGAGTAGAGCCACCCCTGAATATTGGATGATAGAGTAAATCAATTTTACTCTCCAATGATCGTTACATTGCTTTTAACATCATTCCATCAGTGATCTTTTGTTCCTGTATCTGAATTTTTATATATGGGAAGATGAAATTCAAAACATTTTAGTCATTGTTACCCAGAACATAGAATTTCTATTCCGTTATGATAAGGTAGATCTGGATATGAATGGTCTCATATCCACAGGCATTATAGGGAAATCTTTACCCCTCCTTGAAGCAGAAGAAGAATCAAGTTACACCGTGTGTAGCTTAAAAGTAACAATTCTAATTCTAAGCCCTTGCTTTTGATTTGATAACTCTTTCCTCGTTACAGCGGTGAAAAATAAGTATACACAGGATACTAAGCCTTACAGCTGTAATTAGTGGTAGATATCGAATGAAGACGTTGTTTTTGGAAGTGATATTTAGGGTGGCTCATCAGAGTAATGTCATTGATTGCTGGACCTTCTTTTTATTCTATATCACGGATACTCTATGTTGCTCGGACTCTTCAAAAATGTTGATGAGTGCGTATCAGATCCTCCAAAAGTAGTGTATTTTGGAGGATCCGACACGGATGTGGCAGAATTTTTGGAGAATCCGAGCAACATCTACTATAAGCTCCCTCCTCACCGCACCTCCCCTGTCCTCCTCCAAGTTTTGTTACAGTCAATATGTTTAATCTGTCTTATCTCAAATTGCTTATAACACGGTACTCCTATTTCTTCTTGTTCATGTTCAAACATATCAACTGTTTTTTATGCAGAAAAGGAAAACTTAAGCTTGTATGGACTCCCAAATGAGCAATGGGAGGTCAATCTACCTGCTGAAGATTCACCACCAAGCCTTCCAGAGCCTGTTCTTGGTATCAACTTTGCTAGAGAGGGGATGGAACAAAAGGAGTGGCTTTCTTTTGTTGCCTATCACAGTGATTCTTGGTTGCTTGCTATTGCCTTCTACGCTGGTGCTAGATTTGGATTTGGTAAAGCCGAGAGGTACTTCTTCTCACTTGATTTCTTCTATGCAGCCAAAACATCTCCATGCTCGTAAAATTATCTTTGAGAGCATGTCCTGATGATTGACAATATACGTTTAGCGATTCTGCCTGCTCCAGTACCTCATTTGACGTTTTTTTTTTTGTGTTGATTCTGCTTCTCAATGCATTAAAGTTTTTTTCTCAATGCTCTCTGTTAAAAGCAGAAGTAATGCATCTGATTAATGTGTTTTAGGTTGGTTATATAGTAATACTTTTAGTATTGAGCTAACACTGCCCGTACCTATTACTAGCAAGAAAAGTTAAAAGCAGTAAACTTGTTTAATTTCAGTTCATTGTATTTTGCACCTTTGGTGCACATTTTACTTTCTGGGAAAAATCATTAAAGTATTTTTTGGTCCAAATCTGAAGATTTTACTTACTTAAAATGGAACTACTACCCTATGAAATGAATTTCTTGCCGAAATTCCTAATAGCACCTCTAGTACTTAAGCAGAAACAATGGAGGATGTTCAGGATATAGAAGTCGTTAATTAGCTTTATAAGTAATATATCCATTTTACTCCCTATAGAATGTTCATGTTTGAATCGAAACCTATTTTAGTCATTTTGTAAGAAGATGAAGAGGTTAGGAAGGAAAAGTGAAAGGAAGGACGGGATGCATAGTGCAAAATATGCATAAAAAGAGGTGTGAAAAATGCAAATAGCTCATTGAGTATTACCTTGAATATTAGCTTGCACTTGTTAAAATGAGCTGATAGAAGCGCACTTGTAGGAGTGACTGTTAACAGGTTAATAAGATTCAACTAGCTTGGTTTATTAAAAAGAACATTAACTTGGTTTATTAAAAAGAACATTAACTTGGTTTATTTAGTAGGGCTTGCTCTCAAATGAATGTTGATCATTGACCTCTGGGCTGTGGTTTCTTGACGTTGTATGATGAACGTAACTCATGCTTGTCAAGCTGATATTTGCAGATATCTGAGTCGACCAACCAACATCAATATGGAATTGTGTGGTTCAACTTAAATTCATCTCTGCACTTTCGTGTTTGTTGTATGTGAAATCGTTCATATTGAATGGTGATTCTAATGGGAAACCCTTGTTCTAGATTTTTTTCGTATTGAAATTTGTGCATAGAGGATTAGTACATTCAGATATCTATTAAGCTACCAGAGATAGTCTTTTGCTAGAAAATGTATCGACTGTGCCTCAATTGTGACACAAGTCATTGAGCTTTAACACTTCATGACGTTTACTATGTTGTTGCTCATAAGTTGCCTTCTCTTTTCCAGGAAGAAGCTCTTTGACATGATAAATGATTTACCTTCAATACATGAAGTAGTGATTGGTGTTCCAGAGACGCAACAAAAAGAAAAACCTACTGTCCCTAATCAAAGTAAAAACAAATCCAAGCCAAACGCCAGTAAGGTAAAGAATTATGTTCCCAAAGTATGCTTTATTTGTATGTCAGCTCTGTGATACCTTTTTGCGTGTTGTTAAGACTAAAATGATGTGTTTGCAAGCATCTGAATATCAATCTTATGGTCATTTTTGGCAGATTTTGATTCAAATTCTGCTTTAAAGTTCTGATTTTCTGGTATCTAGACTAGTTGTTGCATGAATTGCTTGTCTTAAACTAGCTTAATTGTCCGTGATCTTTCGACTGTATTGTACCCTTGTACCACATAATGTTAACTTCTTTTTGAGCTATCGATGTTTTCTTTTCCACTTGATAAAACAGAGGGCATCGGAGCCTCAGGGTATGTTTACAAAGTTGCAGCAAAAATATGAAGAAGAAGATGATGATGATGATGATGATGAAGAAGAAGCAGGAGAAGAAGATAAAGAAGACGAGGAGGAATGGGGTATTGAGATGGATGTTGAAGAGGAGGAAGGTGAGACACTGTGCGGCATATGTGAGGGGAAGTACGCAAAGGATGAATTTTGGATATGTTGCGATCATTGTGAAACATGGTTCCACGGCCAGTGTGTGAAGATCACCGCTGCCACAGCTGAGTACATTAAGCAATACAAGTGCCCGCCTTGCAGCAGCAAAAGATCCCGGTCTCACTTTACAGAATACTGATCAACAAGAGTTCTCTTGCTGCCAAGTGCAGCTAACTGTTTTAGTTAGGCTATTCATGATGTTTCGCAAAAATGTCTGAAGTTCAGTCTCAGCCATATGAAACTTCAAAAGTTTTATCTCAAGTTAAGACTTTGTTAAGACTAACTTCAGTCGTTGCATGTCTGAAGTTGTCCCGAAGTAAGTAGATGTGCCAAAATTTTAGGACATAACTTAAACAGTGACACCAAAATCAGGTCTATGTGTACTCCCCTACCCTACCCCCACCCAATTTTTAAAGTATTTATTTTTAAACCACTTAGCTCGCTATCATTAGCTGTATTTTTTTAAATTTTGATTGATTAGGACAAAGTTTTCGATAATATTCGACTTTTTAAAAATATCCTGAATAGTTCCGGTAGGTAGGGTTGATGTTATTAAGAAATTAGTTGAATATAACAAGTGAAGCAATCAGGTTTTTTCCACTAAATGTTTTTTTTTTTCTTAAAAAAAATATAAGAAGAAAGGTGGTTGCTGATATAATAGTTACATATAGATAAAGGTTCTATTAATATAAATTTATGTATAATGGTCGGCAACTTGTGTTGTTGTTAACCACTATCATTAGTCATCTGAATATTAAACAATAAGATAATCTACTAAATCTAATCCCTTAATGTTGGATAATTACGTTGGCCCCACCACATTTTCCTGTCTCGTTAAACAGTAACAACTATCCTCGTTTTCAAACAAGTTAGGTTAGTTGCATGAATTTCCACTAAACTCATGTTACAATGACATTAATCTCACAAATGGAGTGCGGAGAGAATAGGATATACATAAATCTTATACCTATCTTTGCGGGCAAGAGAGACTATTTTCAATAGATCCTCGACTCAAAAAAACAGAAAAGTAAGAGAGAAAAGGAGACAACAAAATAACAATACACATAACATATGTAGCAACGGATATTAGTACACGTTGGAGAAAAAAACTATGTGATACCTAAATCATACTACTAGAGTACTAGGAGTACGACAAACAGTCACTAACCTTATACCATGATCCTCGACCTCCATGTCAGTTGAAATTGTGTCATATTTTGTTTTATCACTTTCCCTTTTCGATCTGTCTCTACCTCTCCTAACTCTTACTATTCCCAAATTGACAAATTTTATACAGGTTGTCAGCCTACAACAACCCTCCTCCTATATCCAAACTTAGTACCAACCTACCTCTACCTCTCCTAACTCCTATTGCTCCCAAATTGACAAATTTTACATAGGTTGTCAGACAGCAACAACCCTCATCCGACAATATGAACAACCTCAATCTGACTGAGTTCCTGTCACATTAAATCAAGAATAAATATGCTAAAATCTTTGTGCACGCAACATGTTCAAATCAACATCATGATCAGGCAGAATCTTATCTTCCATTGGCTGAGATTAGCTAAAAGTCAATTAAGCCCACTACAGATTCTCATCTTACTATTTGATCAGTGCCTGAGAAGGATAGGTTCCTACTATTTGGCTCCATTCTTGAAAAAGTATAGTTCTTGAAGGAAGAAGAAGAAGTCTCACAACTGGAAGTAGACAAATTGCTCAGTACAACAACAGCAACATACCCACTTTAGTTCCACGAGATGGGGTCTGGAAAGGGTAGAGTGTACCTGCCTTACCCCTACCTCATAGAGATGGAAAGGCTGTTTCCGAAAAACCCCACTCAGACAACACAAATAAAAAAACATACCGAAGATGAGAGATAAAACAAGTACTAGAGAAAGCATAGGATAGCATACCGGAAAGTGAAACAGTAACAACAGCCAAATAAATTTAGTGAATTGGACTATATATACAGATTCATACTTTGTACATGAACAACTTACATTCATCATTCTTTTTGTTCTTGATCTAGGCTTTGTTTATGTCTAACTCAGCATACTGATTCATAAAAAAAAGGATCATTCAAAAAGAAAACTTATACATGGATCAAAGAGAGAAAAGTAAACCTAAGAAGAGCGATAACTGTCTATGGGGATCACTATGCCCAATTTTCTTGATTCTTCGTGGAGAGGCGTTTGAGGAATTCGTAAGTAGTGATCATTGTGGTTGCAGACATGGACATTGAAGCCCATCGAGGGCCTAATCCTCTGTAACAAGCCATCCACCCACCTTCCCTTACTAAATTCCTTACAGTCTGAGCTACTGTTGGCGCTCTCCGTCCATTCTCATCGCAATCCAGGACCTGCAATCTTGTCTTGATTGTGTCTAATGGTGTTGTAATCAGAGCTGAAACGCCTCCGGCCATGGCTGCACTCACTCCCTGAACCATCATAACAGTCTTCGAATCAGGCTTCAGAGTACTCTTGATGTTATCCTCAATTCTGTCATCACCATTCTTGCTGAAGTAACATCCATACCCACTCCAGACAAGCCGCTGAGTGATGGCGTAGGATGTCCACCACAGTGCATTGGATGGAGCATATGTCAAAATTGAAAACCCAAAACCTCTGTACAGTCCCTTAGGTCCATCTGTCTTGAGGATTCTTCGAAAAGCATCGATCCCATTGAGATATTTACACGATGCTGGAGCAGCGCAAACACGCTGCACCATGAGCCGCTGGCTCACCACATCCACCGGAGTCCAAACCAGTTGTGCGGCAACGGCTGCGCTCAGCCCAGCAGCAGCACTGGCTAACGCGGTCGCAGTAGGCTCAGGAATGCCAAGCCTAACCGTGGCCGTACCAACACTACTCTTGGTAACCTCAAGAGCAGTCATATAAAGTGCCCTAGCAGGAATTGTACCCATCAACGAAGTTCCAAACCCACGATACAATCCGCGAATCCCTTCAAGCCTAACAACGGAAAAGGCAGTTTTGAAACAGGAAAGATGAACTTGCGCTACCTGTTGACGAGTCTTCAGCACCACAACAGGATAAAGCACAGCTGAAACACCTGAAAATAAGGCGGCGCCGAGGAAGAAAAACTTAGATTTGTCCAGCATTTGCCAGTCTACATCCGCCGGCAACTGGATTTCCTTAGCCGATTCCTCCTCCGCTACACTTAAACTCATTTTCCCCAGTTTTCCTGTCTCGGTCTCAATTTTCTCAATCCTTTTTTTTCCCTCCCGGAAATGTACAGTACAAATCAACGTCTATTCTACTAAATTGAAGCTAGACGGAGAAGGTAAAGATTTTTTTCGCTGGCGAATCCATATTTTGGATCGGAAATGGGTAATAGCAAAAGGACCTAACATTTCTGTATCCGTATCATATGGGAAAGATTCATAATGGTCAACTATACAAATCAGAACGGCGTAATGGATCGGAAAACTCACCGGAAAATCTAGGATATCGCCGGAGATATTCAATCGGAGCTTATCTTAAAACAGGTGAACTGCTTCTACTGCTGCTATTTCTTCTTCTTCGTATGAGCAATTTTGTGTAGTACTATTACTATATACTATTTTTCAGGGAATTTAGAAAAAGTGGAGAGAAGGAGCACGTGTCAACTGACAATTGGCAGAGTGGGTAGGGTTATATTCGTCCGAACAAGTTGATGTTGTTCCAAAACGACGACACTCTAACGTGCCCAACCTTATCCTTTCATCAGTAAAGCCGATACGCTGCGTGCACGTATTTTAGTCTTCCCTGTACCTGCATTTGCCCAATTGTTGGGTCGACTAGCCATCTAATTAGGCCCAATCACACTTTGCGGTCCCTTTATTAAATGATTTTTGGTAATACAAATTTGTATTTTGGATGTTACTATTTTTTAAAAAGAAAATAATTTAATAGATTCGATAGTCATATCCCGTAAAAATATGGAGATTCTTTTTAAAAGATCCTCAAATCAAGTGAAGTTGAATAAAATAATAATAAAAAGAAAAAATGACAATAAAGAAAATATAACAACTAATTATAGAAAAACAATACAAGCCATACAAATAATTAGGAATAGTTATATTAACAAAATAGTGCAATGATCATCAAAACATAATAGACAATATATGCTAACAAATAACAAAAGAAAGAAATTATATGAACAAGGATATTACTTTGACAGATATGGTCCCTATACTAGCATCAAGCCTAATCCCGTTGAAAAGCAAGGTAACGTTTAATTACCTATTAATTTCTATCTTAATTTGTGATTTAATGTCCTGCTATCTAATGTTATATTTTCGGTAAGTTGAAATTGCATCATGTCTTGTTTAATTATATCTCTCCAATAATTTTTCGATCGACCTCTACCTCTTCTCGTACCCTCTATATCCAACCTCTCATGCCTTTTAAATTGGATGTAACACCCCTAAATACCAACCAAGAGTCGCATGTTGATACACCGTTGCTTAATTACTACAATATGTTTTATTCTCATTTTGAAAACTTGAAATTTTGTGATATTTGCAGACTTTCTTAACATAATTGTGATCGTAATTTAAGGGATTGTGTTGGGGTATTTATGTAATATTCTAATTAGGATTACCTATAACTTGGGCAGCCAACTTTTTTACTTTTGGATAGCCAACTTTGCTTTCAGCTATATCTATAAGTGATAAACATCACTTTTATAACATATATTCTCACACCTCCTCTATAAGATTTCGTGTTCTTTAACACTAAGAAACCTAGAGAACTTTCTCTAGCCATATTACTCACAAAATCACAAGAAAACCTTGGTCCTTTTACCTAGAAGTCGAGACACCTTTTGGTGAGTAATCAAAATATGTTTTTGAGCTGAGTAGTGTTTAGTCCTTTTAGAATATCTCGTTCTTTAGAACTCTTCTTTCGATGAATAAATATGATTTGGAAAGCTGATCTTATACCTACAACTCTTATGTTTTTGTAAAACTCTAATTTAGCTATTATAGATTCGAAATATGGGACGCAACATAGGATAAGTTCTGTCTAGATTTCTGATTTAGAAATCATGTATGTCCAACTGTTAGTGTTTTGATTATATATTTTTGTACAAAACGTATTTTGTGATGATTCTTGCTTATTCGCAACCTTAAAAGATATAACTACATTTTTCATGAAGGATATAAAGTCCAATTTTTTCGTTTTCCTCTTCAAAACAATGTTGCAACTTGAGGTACTAGGCTGGACAGATTCACTGTTTTAGAAGCATAGTTGTATTTGTACATTCTAGGCTTACTTGTGATGATGATCCTATTTTACGTTAACATTATTGAGCTAATAAAAGTTAAATCAGTTATTTAATTGTATTTTTAAGGTTATATATACTCGTGTACAAGTTGAGGACCTTGATACGTTGGTCGGTCTACGGTTTGAACTCTTGAAGTTTTGTTGGACTGTTTCTATGCTAAAGCTTGAGGTTTGTGTATAAATTTGTACTTGTACTCTTGTTATCTGGTTGTATATTTGAAGGGTTATCTCGATACCTTGGTTACTTCTTGTCACGTTGTATTGTCGTATTGGTATTCTCTGAGACTTTCAAGACACTTATGTAACTCGCCCACTTGTACGGATTGCTTGATCACCTGACATTCTTGTTGGGACTTTGTCCTTTTTGTGGATTTGATTTTGTCACTATTGGCATGCCTATTGATTCGGATTATTTGTCATCTTGACTCTGAATTTTTGGTTCGTCTTAAGTATGGAAGTTGTCCATTTTAAGTATGAACTAGGAAGCCATTTTTAATATGGTTCTTGATTCTCTTGATTATTGGGCTTTGACCCTTCTTGATACAGGGCTTCGGTCCTTCTTGATACTTGGTTATGCTGGGTGTGACGGTATGATGTATATATTGGGCGAGCCTTGGTATTGGATCTTTTGGGAAATGGTGCTATGAGCATTCTTGACACTTGGATCTTTAAATATAGAACTTGATACCCTTAATATATTATTCACTTGATTTATTTATTATGTTTCAATTGTGCTGCCCATGACTTTTGAAAGGTAACTTGGTGAATCTAGCGGCTCCACACATATAGTTTTTACACCACTAAGCTTTATGCTTAGCGATAGTTATTTCTATAGGGAACGTTCGAAGGGATACTTGCAGCTGGTCATTGGAGACTGAGTTTTGAGAACTTTATGGGAAGATCACATTTGCATATAGACATTTATAGTTTGCATAAATATTAGGACTTGTATATGATCTATATGTTGTACATTTACATGAAATTTTGAAGGCTAATTAGATCATGTCACCATGGGTTGTAAAATAAGTATGACTACATGTTTTACTATTTTGGGGTGTGTAAACCCCAAGTTTTGTAATGTATTAAATTTACAATTTATTTTGAAGGTTTGCATGAAGCATGAACCAATCAAGCTTCGGTACTCCAAAGTTGGTAATGATTTATAACGTCTAATATAGATAATACATGAAAATCTCTTAGAGTATTTTTAAAAGTATTTTGAAAGATTCTTCCGTCATAAATTGGGACTCTTGTCTTGTTTAAATTTGAGATCAACTAAATTTTTAAATGGCAAGCCTTTATACATTTCACTTGTTATTTTGGGCTAAATTCCTCTTATAATTTATATATCTTAGATTAATCCCTTTTAAATGTGCAAGTATTATATTAGCTTTCTTGTTAAGTAGTAGCATCCTTCCGAGAGGGTTGTTACATTGGATATATATTTGTACATCTATTCTTCACATGTGTCCAAACCATCTCAATATTCATTTCCTCATCCTATCCACTACATATGTCATTTCAACAAATCTCGGATAGTAATATGTTCACACATCCATCTCAGCATTTTTATTTAGTAAATATTATATGTAATTGAAACCATATCAACAACAATACGTCTGATATAATCCACAAAGTAGATTTGAAAAAAGACAAAAATATACATAGATCCTACACTTATTTTATGAAGATAAATAAATTAATTTTAATAAATTCTGAACACAAAATTAGAAGAGTTTATAAAGCAGGGTAGTAAGAAAAATAAAACAGGTTGCAAAATACAAAATGAATAAAACAAAAAAAAAGATTTTACAATACTACAATTGTTCAACTAATTAACGGAATAACCTCAAAGGAATATCACTTTTTTCCCCTTAAAATAGGTTCTGAGACCATCTCCAATCCATCTCTATTTTACTCTTTATTCTCTATATTTGGAGAGTAAAATAGAGAATGGGTTCTCCAACCACACTCTATTTCACTCTCTATTCTTTAATTATAGAGAGGTGAATAGTAGTTCTCCAAATTTGGACAACTACTATTCACCTCTCTATTTTACTTTTTGATTATTATAATATTATTTCTATTAACTTATTAAATGAATCTTTATCGTTTGTAATTATTTTTTAATGCAATATAACATTTAAAAATATATTATTAATAAGTTTCTATTTCCGCAAATAATTTCTATTTTATTTTTTAAAAGAAATGGTCACTTTAAATATGTAATTTAAAGTTATATTAATATTATTTGTATTATATAAGATTATTAATTAAGTCTCTAATATTTGTAATTATTTTCTAAGTAATATAACATCTAAAACATATTATTGATAAGTATACTACTTCCATCCCGAATTAACAATTTTTCTAATTTAATTTTTTAATTTTTTTTTTGTCATTTTAAATATGTAATTTAGATTATAATTATTTTTCATTATGAAGTATGGACAAATTTACATGATAATCAAACAATCAACTTTTATGTTATAGTGATAAATTATTGAACTACACTTTTTAAAGAGCATGAAAATATTTGATGCAATAGTTCAAAATGGAATAGGGGAAGTAAATTAGTACACGAAATAATTGGATACAAGATGAAATTGTTAATTTAAACAATTTTTAGCTACACATAAAAATAAGGACAAAAAATGCTCATTTTGAACTCCGTAATACATTAATAGAACATTTATGAGAGTAACGTAATAATCTTGAAAGTTAAGTATTTATGTAAACTTTAAAATAAATTTTATGATAATACAATATTTATGATGCAATTATATTTCATCAATAATTTCACTTTTATTTGAATTGTTCCTTAATATGTATTATATATAATATTTATTGCAATTTATGTTATTTAGAAATTTAGAATAAAAAATAATTTTATATTAAATGAATAATTTGAAAATAAAATAAAATTTTGTATTACATAAAGATTATAGAGTGATTATTTGCAAAAAATAAGAAATGATTTATATTATGAAATAAGAAAATAAGAATGAAATAGAAATAATAATATAATATTACGGAGAGAAAAAAATATTATTTTTTAGAGAGTAAAATAAAAAATTGAGTTGAAGTTAGTTATCTGAAAAAATAGAGAACTCTATATTTGAAAAATAAAATAGAGGATAAGATTGGAGATGTCTGAGGCATGCACACAGAGGTGAGTCATGTAAATACAACTATTGCCATGTGACAACACGTTAGTACCGGTGACATTGCCAAACACAAATACTCAGATTTTGATGCCCCTATTTGACTTGTAAATTGACACAAATATATTATTCTTACAAAATCTACTAAATTCAATCAAATTCATCTAGAAATTACTAAGCTTTCATCTCAATTTACAAATGCCTACGGATAAAGTTAGATATGCAATAGTGTAACCTCAGACAAATATTTAAGGAAAGTGCTAATGGCCAAAAAAGTTGGTCCGAATTTGGCCAGAAAATTAAAAAATTATAATATTTTTTTTTAAAAAAAATAAATTGATTTTTTTTTCCATTTATTAGTTAAAAGATATTAAAGTTAAAAGGATAAAAATATTTTAAAAAATAAAATATTATTCTGACTAAATTTTCTGGTCAAAAATTTTTTTCCTCTAAAATTTTATATTACCATAAAAGTTGGGACAAATTCAATTATTTTTGCTTGACTTAAAATAAAAATGCATAAATTTCATGGTGATATCAATAGTAGTACTCCCTCTGTTCCAATTTATGTGACACTTTTCATTTTTCGAGAGTCAAACAGTTTAAGTTTGACCAGGAATTTGCGCATGAAATCTTCAATTTTTTTGAAATGAAATTTATATATTTGTAAACTACGTAAAAAGTACTATAAGTCACAATAATTGATAATTCAAAATATTTAAAAGATCTATAAAAAATTTACGATCAAAGTTAAACTTGTTTGAATCTCGAAATCCAAAAAGTGCCACATAAAATGGGACGGAGGAAGTAATAATTTAATCACGTGAAAATGGCAAGTCATTGTAAGCCACTGGATCGTATCACGTGTACACATGTCGCAATCTTATTGCAGTACCTGTTAAGGGCAGAGCATTAGCAGATGTATATGGTATGGCCCCTTATAGACAAAAGCCTCTTCTCAGCTTCACAATCACACAACAATGGCGGCTTCTTGCATGCTTAGATCCTCTTTCCTCTCTCCTGGTCTTCCTCAACTTCATCATCAATCAACTTCAAAACCCAGTAATGGTATTCATTTCTTCACTCCGATTAAAGCTACAGCCACAAACGATGCGATTTCCCAACAGAAGCACCGCCGTCCTGCTGACGAGAACATCCGTGAAGAAGCGCGCCGTCACTGCTCATCTCATAATTTTTCAGCCAGGTATGTTCCTTTTAATGCTGGTCCCACTTCTGATGAATGGTATTCTCTAGATGAGATTGTTTATCGGAGTCGGTCTGGTGGATTACTTGATGTTCAGCATGATATGGATGCGTTGAAGAAGTTTGATGGTCAGTATTGGCGATCCTTGTTTGATTCTCGTGTCGGTAAGACTACTTGGCCTTATGGGTCCGGTGTTTGGTCTAAGAAGGAATGGGTTCTGCCTGAAATTGATAGTGATGATATTGTTAGTGCTTTTGAAGGGAATTCGAATCTGTTTTGGGCTGAGCGTTTTGGCAAACAGTTTCTAGGCATGACTGATTTGTGGGTCAAACACTGTGGGATTAGCCATACTGGTAGTTTTAAGGATCTTGGGATGACTGTTTTGGTGAGTCAAGTTAATCG
>JAJOOR010012991.1:0-20048 GCA_036250505.1 Solanum acaule
CTTTGTTCAAAACTTCCAGGGCTCTGAAAGCTGCAGTAGAATTTCTATGGATTGGAGGACAGCAACTGGAGATTTCCTCTACTGTTTGTCCCGATTTTGATGTTAAAATATTCCCAGATTTTCCTGAGAAAGAGCTAATTAGTTGGGAGAATAATATATTATGGTCATTAAATCAGCATGAACCTTTGGATAAACCACTGGTTGTTTGGGATGTTGTAGCAGCACTCTTGGTCTTTAAACAGTCTATTCCGAAATATGTGGAACATATTGTACTTAAATGGTTGAAATCTTCTGTTGGAGTTTCTGCAAACTTGTCTGAAGCAATTAAATGTCTCTCAGAGATCTCCTCGCGTAAGTTGCAACTCCTCAACATCATCAGTAAGCTGGTAGTCTTGAAAAAGGTGGAGACAGATAAACTTGATGGGAAATCACAGCTTTTGGAAGTCATTGGTGGTGCTGAAGATGAAAGATTGGATTGGACACAGCTTCATTCAAATAGTGAAATGGAACTGAGAGATAGGCTGGTTGGCTATAGCTTTACTGTCTTTCTTGATGTCGCCTCTGCTTCTCATGGAAAGGGTACTAAACCTGGTTACTGGGTCCCTATTGGAACAGCACAGATGGAGCAGTGGGTTGCAATTCATCGTAAAGATATAAAGAATCATCTGAAACTTCTTGCAGATGAAGTACGAACCGTTAAGAAGAGGTAGTTCCACCACATGCCTGCTTTAATAACTTCTCTTACGCATGATCTATGCCATTTACAGTCTTTGTATTTTCAACGTTCTGATGTTTCAGTTTTTTTTTCCAGCTATATCTAGAGTATTATCTTTTTAGGTGTAAAATAGAATAATATTTTGTGATCTAAAATGATGCTCATTTTCTCCTAGATCTTAACTATATACGAACATTGATTGGTTTTAAGGAATATAAAAGGAATTGATAAAAGAAATCTGCATTTTATCTTACTTATTGTTTGAATTCTATCTTAACCAATTGATTAGGTTTTATCACATTGATGCAAATAAAACCTTTTCTTTCTTGATGATGAAACTTTGAATTTTCATGTGCCAGTTATTGTTTATGCTATAGCTATTGACCATTAGTATTCAAGTTGATCATGGCGTGATGATACAGATACGAGTAACATGTTCATGTGGATGTTGCTGATTCTGACTCACTGTGTCTTATTTTGCAGTCAGCGTCCCTCTTTTTGTGAATATGTAGAGAAGGAGGAATGTAGTTTCTGCTCAGCATCAGTACCTTTTAATTCTCCAGATTCCGCCATCTGTCAGGGGGTGAAGTATGATACTGGAAATGATCTGACACACAAACTATCTCGATGTGCTGTTTCTATGCGTATCTGCCCAATTGTTCCGGTATGGCATTGCATGTGCTGTCAGAGATGGGCCTCAATATTAGCCCCTTCACCCATCTTCAGAATGCCTGGATATCCTTCAGATTTCAAGTCTAACACAGATGATGAACATCCAAAACCTTGGTGTCCCTTTTGTGGGATTCCTTTAAAGAAATTACTGCCAGAATTTCTACTCTCACCATCATTTGTATAGGTCAAGTAAATAGAGACAAAGTTGTAATGTTAGTTGACTTCATCAAAAAAACCATTATTATGTTGGTCGAAAGTACTTGATGTAGAGTGAATCTCTACTTGTAAACAATTGCTTTAATTATGGTTTTTTTCCTATTCAGTCTTAGCCTCATGCTGTGTTCTCCATTTAAATGGTTCCTACAAAGGAAGGGTCGTCCTGGTTGTGATGAGTTGCACCAGGGATCGGTCATTAGCCTGTTTTTATTTGCTTTAGTGATGGATGAATTGATACGAACATATTCAAGGGGAGGTGTCGAATTTGTGAGATAAAGAAAAATGTGTCTTGTGAGAAAGGTGTACTTTTATACTGTTTTACTGAGAAGAATTGAAGTCTTATAAGCAGTTCATTCAGGAGCTTGAAGTTTAGAAAAAGAAAGAAATAAAAAGAGAGTTGAACAAAGAAAAGGAATAGTTATGTTGGTGGGAAGTAGCATCTATACGTTGAACTCAACGCAAATGTTTAAAAAAGGAAAACCAACAAGAAAAAAAACACATGGCCTTGCATTCTTATAAAATTAATAATTTACATGTACAAATAATGCAGAAAAGGCAAAGCATGTAAAACTGCTATCCTACCTAAAGCTCCACAATGAGAACTTGGATGATTCCAAATTCAACCATACTAATTACATGTTTAAAGATGAATGTCAGCACAGCAGCAGCACCCCGATCCGCAAGGTTATCTATTCACACAACTGGCTATAAATGGTAAAAGGACATAACTTCTATTTCCGTTGCTTTTTTGCTGGAATCTCCAGTTGTGACTCAACCTGTCATACGAGTTGAGGTGAACGGTTAACGTCTAGCTAACAAGAAGGGTCTGATCAATGCATGGGTCGAATTGATCAAACACAGTTAATGAAGTTGACAGACTTTAAAACTGAATCTTATATGGAAAAACTAAGAGATATAACACTTCATCGCACTACTTGGACACATCCTGGGAATGGACCCAAAATAAGCACTACTGTGTAAGCTTATTTCTTGTTCTGTGGTCCATGGCTAAACTATGTACTTGGACATGTATACACACGCATCCATGTAATGCATAGCATGCTCCTGTTATAAGTATCAGTTAAAATAGACATCTATCAACTTAAATGCATTAGAGGGAGTTTTAGATGTCGGTGAAACAAGGATTTATTCGCGATGAGATTAGCACATTTAACTTTGTTGTCTCCTTTTGGTGGGACTAGGACATCTATATCATTTCTTATATCATTTGATACAAGAAATCTGCTTGCTATATTTAACTCATTATAGATCAGCTATATCTACATGACCACATCCCTTTTCCCTGTTTCTTGTACTATTATGTTCTCACAATAAGGCACCAAAATTACCAAAAAGAAGATCGAGAAATTTTTTCAAATATAAGTTCAACGAGATATGTGATTCAAAATGAAAATACAGAGACAAAAACTTTTTGATACCCAGACAATATCATTTGCCGGCAAAAAATGATATAAACCCAATTCTCATGTCATAAGAATAACATTGAGAATTGTTCAAGTAGTTAACAGCGAAGAGCTACTCCTTCACAGGTAGTCTGGAAGATATTTCCACAGTTAGATTGATCGGATTACAATGAAGATGAACTTCAGTAAGAAAACCATTTCCAGTTTCAGATGTACTCTAGTCCATTTGAGTGGAACAGGGGAAAACTCCATAATGCCAAAGCAGTGAAGTCAATTTTATCTTAAAAGGATTTCAAGTTGGATAGATAAAGCAGATGATATATACTGAAAAGGCCTAGGGAACTTACTGTATTCGACAGTTGCTCGCGGATATATGCCATTGACCTCAACATGGCACCTAAAGTATCTCTAGAAACCTGAAATTTCACCTCTGACTCTCCTGAAGTTGTTTCAGTATCTTGAAGCTGAAAGAAAGAGATTCTGCATCAGTAAGACAAATCACTGCAGAAGCTGATGTGTCTAATCGATTTTACAAGAACAACTGAACACTGCATTTAAATAATTATTAGCACTCTTTACATGAAAGAAGATTCAATTAATTCACAGGCTGACAACAAGTTTCCAGGAAATTCACAACCTTAGGAAGAAACATACAGCAAGTAGGCAAAAACGAATTAAGACTTAATAATGAAAGGATATATTAACAATACTAAAAGCAAATAGACCACACACCAAAGCACTACTCAACCAAATGCTCTTTGACTTGTGAGTTCTCAATCTCATCAAGGACAACTGTTTTTATAGAAACTTACTATCAACAGATGTATTACTACAGGATATCAAACATTTCATTTTGACTAAAACTTAAATAAAGACAACTTCCAAACAAGCAATGAGAGAATACAAAGAATATCATCATATATGCTTGAATTTGTTTGGATAATCTTCATAAGCGGCTTCCAGTCAGAAAATTCAAAGTTCTCCTCCAGCAGATAACAGAACACACTTTGAACAGTTCTACACCTCCGAGAAGTCAAAAAGGGTTTAGGTTTCTGACTAATAAATGTTCATGCATGATCTAGGAAATTCAGATGAATGAAATATTCTTTTAAGAGGTACTCCCAAATTTGAAGAAATCAATAAGTTTGAGCGAAGTTGATGAAAAAAAACAGTGCTTGGTGTTGTAGACAATAAGGACTAGGAGACTAATCAGCAGAAAGACTGAGGTGTTAAGGAGGAAAATTGTTGGCCTTATATTCCTGCCTATTTGTCAATCTATATTGTGTTTCCAGCCTCACTACTGCCTAAAATATGAACTATATTTACATGGACCATAAGGGGCGGAGCTACAGCCCATGAAGGGTGGTCAGCTGACCACCCTTCGTCAGAAAATTAGATTGTATGTATATGCAATATATTCTGTGTTATTTCCTTATATAAATAAATGCACACACTGAAGCACAATAGAGGCTGATAGTCCAGCGGTAAGTGTGTTCAGTCCAGTGTCCAACGTCTGCGGTTCGATTCTTGTTGAGGCAATTTTATGACAACCTTTTTAAGTTTAAAGAACAAAGATGGGAAATAAATAGAAATAACTGCCGCATGTTATAAGTTTATAACTAGTTCTTTATTCAAGATCATTAAATACTTTTTTTACAATGAAATCAACGTTAAAAATGATACACATTCCAAATTTTTTATTGCTTTAAAAAAATTATTCATAGAGAAAATTTAATATTTCTTATATAACTAAATTGCTTTTCTGTCTATCTTTACTTGTCTAGTTAATAAAGATAGTTATTCAATTTTATTTGTTTAATTTAAAAAATTAAGAGATAATTTATTATATTGTGTTTATTTTATTCCTATTATTAAATACTATTCACTTCTCCATATTTAAATAACTGATAATTAAACTGAATAATATAGTAAAATTATCCTTCTATTTATTGTTTCTTAAGAGTGTCAAGTCAAACAAACAAGTAAAGACGAATGAGGGAGTAGTAGTTAAAATTGTTTTTTGTTGACTTTTCCCGGTTAGTTTTGATTTATACCATTAATAGTTTTATAATTATAAATGTTCATATGATTAGTTAAATGATATGTAATTTAATTTTAAATCTAGATGCACCCACTCATTAGTAATAAAAAATATATATTTTGTACATCCATTAGCTAAAAAAAAAAATTTACTCTTTAAATTTTGAACACCCTTAACAAAATTTCTGGCTCCGCCACTGTGGACCATGCTGGAGTGTACCACAGGATTCATGTCTAAGGCTATTTATCTAGGTTTTTGAACTTAAAGTGTGTGGATATGAGTATTAGGAAAGTATAGTGCTACTTTGAGGAATGCTCATTTACCCTTCATACCAAGTTGAATTATTCAATTTTCCTGGTAAGCCCCCTTCCCTACCTGGCTTACTTTGGAGAAGAAAAAAAAAAAGCAACTTTGTGATGATGCATTTGCCTATGAGATGTGCTGGCATTGTATGTCACAGAAGATTAGATTTCTTTTGTGATCCAGACAGACTTACCATGTCCTTATTCCAACTGCCTTTTCCTCTCCCAAAAAAAGAGAGAAAATAACAAAGGAAAACAGGAGGATCAGAAACATATTGGCACTTAAAATAGGAATATGATAATCTGGAGGAGAAAGGACATGACAGAGAGAATTAAGAGTAATCAAAAGGGAATTGATATAGAGTGAAGAGGAATAGATAAGATTACCTTCTAGGCTTCTCATCAGAAAATAAATAGATATAGTTTGTGTACGCACCAATATTACTACAAATTTCCACACATACCTTCAGATTGATGACAGCAACCCTATTAGCCGGGGCGGAAAGTTGCTCACTGATATAAGCCATAGACTTCAACATGGGCTCTAGTGTGACCCGGGATAACTGAAACTTAACTTCTGATTCTCGTGAAGGAGTCCTACTGTAATCTTGCAGCTACAACCAAAGAAACTCAGTAAACAATAATTGAATAATCAAATCCATGACATATCAGCAGTAGAGAACATGATAACTGAAATTAAACCAGAAACATGTGGTCACAAAATCAAAGGAAGCACACAACCCTGATATCCCTATCCAAAACACATCAGTTACATTATCAAAACAACAATTAATCGATGCACCAACATGATGATCTTTAAAAAGAAGTTAAAACAGTGAACCAAAATCAAATTATACATAAAGCTCTGAAATGCACCTTCAGGTTGATGACAGCAACTCTATTCGCAGGTGCCGAAGTTTTATTCTCCATCACCCAAGTCATTGACTTGAGGCAAGGAAGAATCACCTAAGAATCCCAAAAAATTCAGTAGTGCACATCTTGTTGAAAAATCTGCTAGTGAAATTAAATAAGATAAAATGGTTTTCAGTACCATGTTATCTGCATGACCATCATCACGGTGAAGAGAAACAGGGGCCATGCGCTGGGGATTTAAATCAGCAACAGCCCGAGCAGGACTACCAGTATCATTAAGATTAAAGCGCTTTGTCATTTCATCTTGTCTTGGCCACAATAATGGTGTCATTTCTGAAGCAGAGGTAGACGTCCTCCGATCATCATAGCCAACACAACTGGCTTGTGATCTAGGAGGT
Organism: Solanum acaule; assembly: GCA_036250505.1. NCBI lineage: Eukaryota > Viridiplantae > Streptophyta > Magnoliopsida > Solanales > Solanaceae > Solanum > Solanum acaule. Next base: position 6,642 of record JAJOOR010012991.1, read on the forward strand.
GAAACTTTAGAAACATTTCTTTTTGCAAGAGCCACCTTCTTTCCTCCTTCTTTAAGAGTACCTAATGCAGCATTATATGTCTCTTGAGATACAGCCCCTTCTTCAGCACATCTTATGGCTTCCCTGCAGAGACTGTTGTATCTCTGTGCCATTGATTCAGTACCATGAAGTTGTACATGTTCATCTAATTCAGCACCACATTTTGCATTTATTGTCCACCTTTTCAAGATGTAATGAGATGGCAATGTAAGAATATTAGTTACTGTAAAAACTGTAAGAATATGTCTACAGAGGATACCACTACATTCAAACATCTGGCAGCTACAATTTGCTTTCAGTTCAGATGTATTCAACGAGATAAGGTATGCTTTCTGGTCATCCTCAAATTTTGCAACTCTGAATGTGCTGATAACCCCATCTCCATCAATTCTGTTTGCAGTGTAGACAAATGTCTCCACCAACTCTTCTTGAAATTTTAAGAATATTTTCTTCGTGTATAAAGTTGCTGCCTGTTTCTCCATTGGAGATGGTGTCTTTAGTGGTGGAGTGGTGCATATTGTATCAAAATCAGCTTCTGTTTCCTTCTCAAATGAATTCTCCAAAGCTCTTTCATACTGCCTGAAGAACAATGGCAATGTAATCTGTTGACTCACATAGCCATCGAAAAATGAACATTCATATTCCTGGTTAGGAGAAACGGCTGCAAAGAAAGTATCACGAAAATAAACTGGTACCCACTGTCGACGTGTATTATATATGGATTGAAGCCAATCATTCTTCTTCAGGTCATACTTATCAAGGATCATCTCCCAATACGATTCAAATTCTTCAACTGTCTCTGTCAAATTGATACAATTATAGAGTTCAACCTGGAAATTTGGGAACATGTGACATACATGAGCCATTCTGTCCTGGCCACCCCTTAATACATGCCACTTGTTGATACAGTGCCGTGTTTCAGGAAATACTTGAGCAACTGCAAACTGTATAACAGTGTCCTGATCAGTAATTAATGAGACAGGGGCACGGTCATTCATAGCGGCAAGGAAGGTCTTGAATAGCCAGACAAATGTAGCCTCAGACTCATCTAGAAGAAGTGCACAACCAAACAAAACTGTCTGACCATGATGATTTACTCCTGTGAGCGGAGCAAATGGGACTCTGCACTGATTAACTCTGTACATCGTGTCCAGTATAACGGCATCACCAAAATGACTGTATGCATTTCTTGACCTTGCATCAGCCCAAAATACATTAGACATGCGATTATCTTCGTCCAATTGTATGGCATAGTAAAATCCAGGATTCCCAGCCTGCATTTTCTTGAAGTAATCAAGAAGATTCTGAGCATCGCTCCCTAATGTTCTTCGTTGATTGCAATGTCTAGGAGAAAAACTCTGAAGTGTAGAATTCTTAACAGTTTGATCTGACTCTTCAGGACGAGTTCTCTTAGTTCCATGGTTCATCTCTACAGGGATGCGGTTACCGTCTACTGAGACATACATTACACCACTAGGAACAATTCCAACACCCTGATTATTCTCAGGTACCTTCTTTTTTGTCACCGCAAAACGCTTGTGCAATCTCTGATGATGCACCTTGTTGGGATACACAAGGGAGTGACTGTGGTCCTTCACATATTTGGTCACAACCCACTTGTTTTGACCTTTTAACTCCACTCTAAGCATTGCATCACAGGATTCACCCAACACTCTTCTCAAACCAACCTTGTCACATAAGAAATCAGTCTTCAGTCGATTAAACTGACAGACACGGGTGGTAAAACCCAAACGCCTAGCATACTCATCATAGAAATTCTTTGCTTGATCTCCAGAAAGAAATACCATACCAATTTGTGGCTCAACAATGTTATCCCCATCAGGTGCATTTGATCTTCCATTTACATTTGCTTCTCCACTCTCACTGGGTTCATCATCACCGTCATCAGTTATACCACCTTGCTGGTGCATGTTCCCTTCTTCAACATTGATCACTTCAACATCCATCCCGGAACAGGTAAACCACTTTAGGAAAATGAATTACATCCATAAAGGTACTCCAGTTCATATCCTTGAAGATGGCATGTATAACCGCGTAACGACCTGCAAAAAGTTGTCACTTTTTCAGTATTCACCATAACAATCATCTTTAACTAGTACTATTCTTCTTATCCTACATTTCCCTTATTTACCACGTCCTCATGTATTCAGCTATCGAAATTGAGCAAAGTAAAGTAAGCATGAGTACTGCAAGTCAACAACACAATAATAAGGTACCCAATATAATAACACAAATCACGCACAACCAAATCTCAAATAATTTGCTCAATAATGGATTTAGAAACTCTACTTCGGTCTAAATTAAGTACAAACGCTTGACCAAAACCAAATGAAATACTAGTACAATGCTTTTCTGTTGTCTTCAATCACCAACTATTCCTTTTAAGAGCTCATACAAACTTCCTCTATCCCCTTCTATATGAAACTTTTACCACGAGAATCGAAGCAATTTTTTTTCTGCGAATACAAGTTTTTGTATCATAAAAGTCGTATTAGCACTTTCATGTAATTTCTAATTATGTACAAGTTATCTCCGGAATTATGAGATAACAAAGTTAAAGCTTACACTGAACATAGACTTTGCCATTCAATACTTTCCAGAATTCACTTTATCAAACTTAAAATCATACTCTGCTAAAAAAAAAATTGGGGAAAAAACATAAACAATACACACTAAATACACAGATAACCAGACACTCATGCAGATAAAAAGGTCCATATCACCATATGTATAGTCACGAGCACGCACACACACAGAGACATATACGAAGGTACATATATATATATATACACACATGACACATATACATAAATATATATGTATATATCTCTATGTACAAAAGAGAGATAAACCTATGATCAGAGGAGAGAGAATTAAGGCCAAACGGATCTCAAACAATTTGCGATAAAGCTACTTCCGGCCTGGAAAGCTTCAAGTGAGTTCTTCACAATAAAAACGATGGCGTTTGAAAGGAATTTGCAGCGTTTTGGGCACCGTCGAAGTTGCAGAGGGCCGGAGGGAGGAAGAAAACGGGGAGAGTTAGTGGGTGTCGTGTGGATTACCAATGAACCTAAGGGTACATCGATTTTGAGCCGTTTGATTAAAATGAACGGTGGATATTAGTCTATAGAAGATACCTACTGGTAGTTTACGTCAAACTTACGCTGAAATGAAGATGTGGGTGGGCCCGGAGAATGCTGTTTTAGTACAAAAATACAATCACACTATGATATTTTGGATCAATCAAAGCAATTTTTTTGAGGAAATGATGATATTTTAATGAGAATTTTTTATAAATATCTTTAGGTTAGAGCTATGAATATAGTTATAATTTGTGTATTTACAAAATAGAGTAATAATTATTATATGAATGTCAGTTGTATCAACAAACTAGTTATATTCAAACAGAAGATATCAGTTATATCATACGGGTATCAATTGTTTCAGATGGTTATCAGTTATATTAGGCCGATATCAATTGTTTCAGATGATTATCAGTTATATTAGGCGGGTATCAGTTGTTTCAGATGGTTATCAGTTATAGTAGGCGGGTATTATATTAAGCGCGAAAAAAGTTATATTAGTGTGCTTATGCATTGCTATAAAACTCAAAACGTAGATACATTTAGTATTTTATTTTGAAATTCTAACTGTGTATCATGTCACGTTGCCTAATTTTTCCTTAATTGATTTTGTTAGAATTTAAATACAAAAAAAATCACCCTTTGATATTATTAATCCCTTACATCTTGTAAAATGGATCATATAATTAAAGTATATATAGTCCGTTGCTTCATTTATTATTTAACTGATAAAAAAAAGTTACTATAAACAAGAGACAGAATCTGTATCCATTTATTTAATGTAATATCAAAAGGTAAAAATTTTCCTCAATTAGATTATCTTCTTTCGAAATATTCGATAAATTGAAACAATAAAGAGAAAAATGTGATTGGAATTCAAATGATCTTGTCCTCGATGGCGATTGAGTGAGTTAAACTAAAATAAGATTCAAACAACAAGTTTCATATGCCCTAACAAGTTTGATTTATAATGGGGTGTAGCTCAATCGGAGAGCTATCCACACCACTCTGGCACTAGAGTTTCGAATTCCACTATATTCTCTCCCAAAAATAAAAAAGTTTTAGACACTCAAGAGTGAGTTGAATTCCTCTATCCATAATGATTTGAATGTGGAAAAGATACAGAATAAATAGTTAAATATTAATGAGTACTTCTCTCTACTGACTGAAGTGGTAATATTTTATCTACCAAGAATTATTATTGAATCAAAAAAAGGTTGTGAAAAACATAATGGTCATGCCAATAAGGAATTGCATCTTGTAGAATACAATGATTGAAGCTGCATTAATATTATCTTTGTTGTCAGATGTAGGACTAGTTGCAAATCCTCCTGTGGAAAGAAATAAAAATGGTTATGGAATTGTGTGCTAATTAGTACCATCATTAATTGGATTGATTGAAAAAATCATGGTTGATCCCACTTGTCACCTGCTTTTATTTTAGATTTTTATGAAGCGCGAATCTAAATAAGTCAGGATCTTAAAACAATACCAAAAACTGCAAGAGTTTGTTTACCAGGTGATGGAGCAGGGCTTTCCTCACTTGGTAATGGAGCTCCGACTGGAATGCCAAGATCTTTAAAAGAAAAAAAAAAAAAAAATTTAAAGTCTCGTAAAAATTATTATTTCACAATTTTCTTATATTTGTACGATTGTAATATTATAATGTAAACAAATAGGACAAAAGAAGTACAAATATAAAATAAATTGACAGTAGGTTAGTACTTTTAAAAGATCTTAGGAGTACAATATAACGTCTCAACTTTGAACTACTATATTGTGGAATTTAAATAGTATTAATAATTTACTCAATTTCACACCCCTTGTGTACGATCTTTTCAAAAAATTTAGGTGAATACGAAATGCTTTTTATTCTGAATTAAATATTGTTAATGTTTGGACAATGATCCCACTAGTAAAATTTGGAGCAAGAAAACAATTCAAGGATCAATAATTGAGGCACATGTTGTGAGCTCTCATTCCCATTAATGGCTAATATAAACAAAATGAAAATGTCATTTAGATTACTTTTCTACATATCTATTAAGTATATAATATTTTTATTCTAAAAAAATGTTTTTCAATTCTGATAAAAAAACTGAAAAATATTTCTCTACTAAAACAAGTTTCTTCATAACGATGAGAAAAATAACTTTCCTAAAGCAAAAAGAGAAAACAAGTTTAAAGTGATATTCCATGTTGATTGTGTCTATCCCTGACCTTCTTAGCCGCTATCCCTACCATTCTACAACAGGATTATATTTGCTCTTGTACTTGCGAAATCGGTAATCTGAACTCTGATACTAATTGTCACGACCTAAATTAGGGGATATTTCTAGTTAAAGGCAAATCCAAGCTAAAAAGTAGATCTCCCAATTTTCCCTTCACAAATCCACAGTTGCCTGAAATTGAATGTAAGAAACAGAGAGTAAACCGGTACCTGAGCAAGTGCTAGCTGGTGGAAACTCCAAACTACAAGCAGAAGGAAGTTTAAGTGCTTTATCGACATCAATGTTGAACCCAATTTTAGCACCGGAGTGAGCTCGGCCAAGCATTTGGCACAAGCAAATAGGGTTACTATCTAACAATCCAGCAATTTCCGGGCAGCATCCTTTACCCGGTGTAGTCGAATTGCTTCCTCTTTCTACAAATGTTAAGCAATCGGACATGTTTACTAAGACTCTTAAGCAATCAACTCCGGGGCTCGGTGCCGGAGCTGCTGGTGCCGGCGGCGAGTCTTGTGCTTTGGTGGATGGAATCAGGGAGGAGAATAGTGAGAGAATGAGAACTGTGGTGATTTTGATGGATGTGGCCATTGTTGTAGATTTGAGATGAACGTGTTAGCAGTGGGAAGTGAGTGAGCACTGAGCAGAATTGTAAAATAGTAGTGATGACTTGCTTTTGGTAGGTATAAGTAAATTTGCCAAAACAACTCCTTTTTTTCCTGTTACTATATAATATTTGGTTCGTCCACTTGTTTACTATGCTAAAAATAAATTGTCACTCAAGTTGGATCCGATTTTTAAGCTTATTAACACACTGTGGTGACTTTATAAATGTAATCATCCCAATGTATGGGGTCCAATATGTTTTGTTTGGAATTTTAATCACAAGTTTGAACAAAAAGGTAAGTTTGTTGCTTTTTTGTTAGCTGGAAATCATGCATAATTTTAGGAGATTTAAGTGTATCTGTAATGAACTATTAACAGCAGAAGATAATTAGTAATAAAGCTAACACACGTTCATTGCCAGTTTAATAATCATCCATGATGTTACTGTGCTGGGAGGTAGCAGGTACTCGATAGAATAGTCAAATTGCACACAAGTCAAGCTGGGCCAAACACCACCCACATTAATCATCCACAACGACGTGAGTTGTGACTCGATTTTGGAAGAAGAGTTTCAACTTTCAACAGGGAACTGGTAATGCACAAGGGATGTGTACCTCAGCAAATTTTTAATTTAAGATTGTGCCTTGTAATCAGAAATTGGCTACTTTGGGAAGGGTGAAACACAGAAGACAAGTTCAATCTTCTTCATGTAATCTCTGTGTTGGTTGCATGATAAATCCAAAGCAAACACTTTTCAGTGTCGCTAAATCAAATATTCAACACCTGAAACTGAGCGTTTTGTCGATTGAAAGAAGTTAAGACAGATTAAAAGAAAAGGGATGAGAACTACCATTGCGGAGGTTGATAAAATGAACAACGCCATAACAAGAAACTCAAAATCCGACAGCAACGAGACCTAGTTACAAGTCTTGCACCCTCCTCGTGATATATTTCGAGTAGAATATGATAGCAGACTGTAAGATATGGATGTACTCCTTTTTTTTTATGACAAGGGATGCGCACATAGTAAAACCCCCGCTTCTATGCAATAGCTCACAAACCACCTAGGAGAGGTAACCTGCATTGGGCAAGCCCAGTGCGACGAGCTCAACCTAGAAGGCAAACCCCTTGCTTTCGCTGGCAAGGGGTTTCGAACTCGAGACCTCCAACATGGAAGTCCCAAGCCCAAACGACTGAGCCACCCCGAAGGGTCTATGGGTGTACTCCTTTCTTGCCTGTCTTTATCAAATTTGTAAATTCACAGCAAAAAATAAGTAAATAACTATGCACAATCCAAGGGAAAATCACAAAACAACCTCTCTGCCTTGGTTCATCAAATCAAAACTAGTCTTTAAGAAATCACTGTGTTTTTAAGCAACACTAAATTCTGTGCCCACTATAAATTCCCGAAATGGCATGTCAAATTCGGCAAGATGCCAGCACAAGTTTGTAAACAAAAATCTCATAGCCAACATCAATTTTTTTAACAAGTAAAACTCTTGACAGATCAAATAAGAGAAATGAGCGAAAGAGTTGCAAATGATACAAATTGTATCTTCACTGTAAATGTATCTATGGAAGCTTTCAACGAAAAAATGCCTTTTCATACATGATGAAGTATTGGAAAAAGAGAATTACTCTGAGGATCAATGACAAACTGCAGTCACTTCTACGCCTTGACCTTCCAAACCATCTTACGCCTGTAGTTCCAACTGTTTCTGTGACCATCTATTTGGTTCTTCTTTTCTGTAAATGAGCACTGATTACCACGTCTACCTTTATCATTCGTTTCCAGCTGACGATTACGCCTTCTCATTCTATTCTCTAACCTTAAACCTCTTAGAGCTTGGACCCGCTGCTCAATCTCCAAAGCTTGAGAGAAGTTCCAGATCCTGACAAGACCTTCTTCACCAGCGCAAACAATTCGGTTAGATCCAACATCCACCGCAAACAAATTGCTCCCAAAACCATGTAGCATTCTCTGTGGTGGTTCGACATTGTCAACCAGATTAACAACTTTAGAAGAATTATTCAGTGCGGAATTCCGGTTTGTTCTCAACAGCTTTCTCACATCAATAAGTGAAAGTTTTCCATCACTTGAAGCTGAAACAAGCCAAGGGAACTCAAATGCAAGAGAGTAAACAGCACTCAAGTGAGGAATCCAAGTTGCAACCCGCCTGACATGGTACATAGCATTTTCAAAGATTTCAAACATGTGAATAGCTCCATCTTCCCCACCAGTGAACAGAAGCTTCCCAGTGTGGCTTCGCGCCAGAGAGTAAGTATATCCAGCATGAGCATTGTTGATGATAGCAAGTTTTGACCCACTATTAGTATCCCAAACATAAAGATCCGAGCCTGCTGTGCTTGCCACTGTTGTATCATGGGGAGCAAGATTCCACACCCAGTCACTGTGTATCAAAACTTTCAAACACTCCAGAGAAGATCGATCCCAAACACGAATACTCATGTCCCATGAACCACTATACATCCTATTGAAATCCAACGCAAGGCACGTTATTGGCCCCCCATGTTCCCAAACTTGGAATTCCATATCCTCGTTCTGAGGTGCTCTAAGATCAAACAAATGAGGATTTTCGTCATTCGCTTTCCAACCATGTATGAATCCACCAGTACCCCCAGCCACTAACAGCCTTGAATCGGCTGCAACTGCACGGATAGTGCAGCCAAGAGATTCAGATGAGGCAATTGACAACCCTTCTTCCAAGTCCCACATTCGCACTATTTGATCATAACCTGAAGTAAACACAAGCTTCTTTGAAGCTAAAACAAATACTGCTCTAACATCCTCAGTATGACCATATAACATATCTATAGTATACCGTCCCATGAATGTTTTACTCCGAAACTCCCTCTCCGCAAACAGCTCCTTCCACGACTTCTCATCCGAATGTCCTGCACCAAAAGGTGGCTGCAATATTGGCTGCCCCCACCTCTCACAATAGAACTCTTTCCACACATGGTGCTCCGATGCAATCTGATACAATAATGTACAAGCACACGAAACAATACCTAGCTCCTTTGGTTCTAACAAATTAAATATTTCTGAAATCAATACCGGAGGAAGTTCAGTAATGGACCGGCAACCAGGAAGAACTTCATTACCAGTAATCAAATCCTCACATTTTGAATTCACAATCCCACCTTTAGCATCCAATTTATGTAAAGGTTTTCTTTTTTCCGACTCTAATGTCAAATTATCTCGATTGTTAGAAGGTTCAATTGAACAAATTCTCAAACTCTCAATACCTTTTTGGCATTCAAATGCCATAAAAATAGCTAACTAAATCTCAAGAACACGCTCAAATACCTAAAACCTAACCAATTGGACACCAAAATTTGGGGGAAATTTCAAAGACTAAAAATTGATAAAGACCCAGAAATTCTAATACAAAACCCTAATTAAATTTCAATAAATAGCTGTAGAGTCAACCTCTATAGATGAAAAAAGCTTCTCTAGAACCCAAAAAAAATATAAATTATATCTGAACAGATCGCAAAATATAAAATAAATGGAGAATCGAATAGAGTTTAAGCAAATTGCTGCGCATGAATTAGGGATTTGAATATTTGGGGAAAAAAATTACGAGAGAGACTTACAGAGACATCGAGATCTACGGTGATTAGAACTAAGGGAACGGACGGTGAAAGATGACTTTGTGGTGCGAGGTAAATTTCACATATATCACGTAATTATAAATTTTTGGGACACGCTTAAATTAGGTGAAATAGTTAGATGGACCATTGCATTTGTATGAGTTTGTTTTTGGGCAAATTATAGAAATAACATACTTTTAAGGTAAAATTATAATTTATCCCTTAAAAGTTTATAATTACAAAAATTCCTCAACGGATACTATAATATAAGCGTTAATACATTAATCTGATGCGCGAAATACATTAATCGTTAAGTAAGGTGCATTACATTTTATGCATGATACACTAATTCGATGTACATTTTATATATGATACACTAATCTGATGCGCGAGATACACTAATCTAATGCGCGAAAATGAGGAATTTTGGAGATTTGTAAAACCTATAGAGTATAATGGTAATAAGTAAACTAAAATGTGAAATTTCTGTAATTTTCCCTTTTTGGACCCTTCGACTTAATATTTTACCAACTGAACCCCTAAACCTACTAAAACTTGATATTATAAACCCTTTTTTTTGACATGTCATCCTATGTGGCATTTTTGTTCAAAGTGCGTGTGATACACATATTTTAAGAGCGTGAGGTCTTCAAAAAAGATGGAAAATGTCAAGTTTTGATCTAACTAAGAGTCTTTTCTTCCCCATTTATTTATTTACCATTGTTGGACAAAAAAAAGCTTTTTTTAGGGCTTTTCTACTTATCTCCAAATTCTTTCTCTATTTTTTCATTGCTTTAGGTTGCCTTTCATCTTATTCAAAAGACTCATTATTTTTTGAACAAATTCAGTCTTTATTACTCTACAAAGAATTTTCACAAGTATAAATTTCTTTCATTGTTCCAAACAAATAAATGCCTTATCGATCCTATTCTTCAACAAGTATTTTGTTTCCTCCGAACTTAACATCGCCGGAGCCATCAATCACACCAATTTCTGCAAATCTTCAGAACACAAAATCCTTTCTTAAATGAACAAATTATAAAAAACTAAAAAATTAAATTGATCCAAAATTACAAAGAGGGGAAAAAAAAGAAAACGAAACATGGAGGATGAGTGAATGAAGAGAATCTGAGGGTTGAGTAATTTGGACGAAAATTGATTGTTCGTGAGATCTAGGGTTTTGGAGCGAGTATCGCAGCCGTTTGGGGTCATCACTACTTTTTCCAAATCGAATGTGGCGTAGTCACCCTCTCCATCTTCGAGTGGTAGCTCCACCACCACGTTGCAATGTACGGTCGATCTTGCTGGTACTGCGTTTTATTGGTGAAAGCCTTTGGAATGAGAGAGGAGAAAGAAGAGAAATCTGGGACAAAATTGGAAGGAGAAAAAGAATTTTCAAATAAAATTTTGGGGCTTTAATTTAATTTTATCATTTTATTTTCTACGTGGCAGTAAAAATGAGGTGAAATTTGACATGTAGGAGTTGTATTACACGCACTATCCGCCATGTGAGAAAAGGTTTAAAATACTAAATTTCAATGGGTTCAGGATTCAGTTGGTAAAGAATTAAGTAGAAGGGTCCATAATACAAACTCATACAAGTACAAGGATCCATCGGACCATTCCGCCCTTAAATTATAATGAATTTGTTGATTGTATACGGAGCGAGCGTTTGATTTAAATTTGTGTGAAGTTTAGATTGAAGATATCTAGATTTTTAAATTAGATTTGAATAAAGTTTGACTTGAAATTTCAACATGCGTCAACACTTACGATAATAATATTTATTTTAGTTAGATTATTATCATCTCACAAAGAAAATGTGTGTCCATGAAACTTAGATCATCGATTTAGGGATATTTTTGTCTTTTGTCTTTTAAATATTATTTTTCAGATTAAAAATAACTCAATTTTCACTTATTGGACTAAAGTTATCCTTAACAAACTATAAGTTCTTATATTTAGTCTATCATTTTTAAGTAATAATTTTTTTATCATCAAAGATTACGGTGGATGATGGGAATACTCCCTTCGATTTATTTATCTAGTTACATTTTGTTTTACATGCCCCTTAAAAGAAATACTAACTAAACGTAATTTAATTGAATTGTCCTTGTTTATTACGTACTATTATATTTTTTTGCACAACAGTAATTTTTCTCTATATTTATGATTAGTGATAAAGGTGAAAACAAACTATTAATTGTATCTTGATTTTTTAAAATGATAATAATATCCGCATGATTTATTTTTAATAAAAACTAAAAGTAGAATTAATCAAAGAAAATATCAATCAATATTTATTAAAATTTCAAATTTAAATTTTAAAAGTAAAATCATTTTTATTAGAAATACTTTCACTCCCAAAGTGATACTTCCCCCCCAAAAAAATTATGTCATGGGTGATCAATGGCCATTAAGTTTGATTTGTTATTTTATAAGATTGGTGGCTCAATCGATATTTTTGTTATTGTTAACTTTTCATATAAAAATATAGAATCGACTAAAATACGAGGTGTACTTAATGATCTCAATTAGGTGTGTCAAATAAGTGTATTGTATTAAAATTAGAGATATTAAAAATGATTGAAATAGAAATTGAATTGGGTTATGATCCGTTCAATTTAGGTAAAATTGATTAGGCACAAATGGGATAAAAATGGAATGGGTCATGATCTGCTTAATCTTAATAACTTTAACATGTTATTTAACTTTTATAACCACAATTTAGATTTCAACTCAAAAAAATAATTTTTAAAAGTTACAAATTGATAGATAAATCATGAAGATATAAAATAGATAGTAATTCATGCCTTAAATATAGAAACATGCATTACATTAATTCAAGTAAGAGTCTTGAAACAAATTGAAACTCGAGATTAAATTGGTCTCAATTGAAGATTCTTTTGAAATTGGTTAAGACTTGAATTAGTTGAAATTAGACCCAATTCAAATTATCTTGAGCTCAACCCATAAAATTCTGAACGGATTAAACCGATTATCTACATTTGGGCTCATTTTGACACCCCTAATTATGGTTCGCTATTTTTGATACATAATTTGAAATCAATCTATTATGAATGTGAATGTAAAATATCAAATTAAAAATATATATATATTCTTCATGTCAATATGTGATCAAATTAAGTGATCGTTTGATCAGGAATAGTTTTTTTTTCTTCACTTTTTGGAATAATATTTTGAGAAACTATTTGACATATAATTAGTATAATTTCTCGTTTCAATTTTTTTTTGGAATTCGAAAACCTCCAAATTGTTCATAATTTTTTTAAAACAAGTATTCATATTTATACACAACTTCAATTTTTTAAATACTAATTTCAATTTGAAAACAAATACTATAAGTACTTTTTTTATTTTTCATTTTTCACAATTCTCAGATCTAATTTCCCATTAAATACCCAAACTTTTCATATAGATTGTTAGAAAAATAGGAACTTGAGAGCGAAAGTTTTACTCTAAGGGTGTGTTTGGTATGTAGGAAAATGTTTTCCTGGAAAACATATAGACTTTAGACTTATTTTCTCATGTTTGGTTGGTGAGTAGAAAAGATTTTTGTGTGTTTGATTTATGAATGAAAAATATTTTTGAGAAAATATCTTTTATTTTTACTAGAGAGTAGAAATTATTTTTTGAATTGAAACTGAAAATATTTTTTAAAAATAAACTTAATATTTGTTGGGGGGAGGGGGGCTGCCGGGGGGGTAGGGGTGAGATGGGGTAAAAAATAAAAATTTGAAATCGAAAATATTTTTTTCGGAGGGGGTGGGTAAGGGGTGGGGTGAAAAAATAAA
>JAJOOR010012992.1:0-23072 GCA_036250505.1 Solanum acaule
TCTAAAGAAGCAAAATAATAATTAATTGGGTCCCCCACAAGTTAAAGCTTCAAACTTTAACAATGGCAGAATAAAAGGCAAGAAAGAACCACCACAGAATGAGGTGCAGCGGATGGGGCTGCTCTTTCCCGCCGAGATATGGAAAGAGCCCAAAAATGAGCCCTAAGTGATGCGAATTCGGATTAGTCAAACTCCAATGCAGGTACCCAACACCGAATGGAAAACCAAAAAAAAAGTAATAAAGAATAAAATGGAGAATCCAAACTCAGAGAATCTTGAGACGTAAATTCCACAGACAAGATTTATCAGCAAAGAATCCTTCTAGAAATGACTAATACTATCATCATAACTCATAAGATCAATTTTTACTAATTAAAGATTCAATTTTTCATCAAGTTTCTGTTTAAAGATTCAATTTTTCAACAATAAAATGGAGAAAAAAAAAACACACTACACTTCTAAAGTAGCAAAAACAACAAAAACCCACCAAACTTAAGAAAGAATACAAGATTTATCAACCAAAAAAAACCTTCCAGAAATGATATCAAGACTGACAAATATACATCACAATAAGAACAAATTTGACTTTTTAAAAGAAATTAATAGTGTCAAATCAAAGATTATGCACTGAAAGGTACCTTTTTTAGCAGATATATTTACTGGGGAAGCAAAAGAATAGTTCAAATGGGTCCCCAAAAGAAGATAAAGCTTCAATCTTTAGCAATGGCAGACATAACTACACAAGACAAAGATGGAAAAAAAAAGTATGAAAAGAATTTTGTATAATGGATTTTTCTTCTTTAGGAGACAGTTTTTAAGACTTTCAAAAAAAATTAAGAAAATTCAACAACTATGCAAAATATGGTGCCGAGGTACATGGAAAGTGCACAATCTTTTATTTTTGAAAAATTGAGATTTTAAAATAGGGATGGGAGACTCCAAAGACCAAGACTTTTTTTTTCAGAGATTATTACTAAAGTCTAATTAAATTTAAATTTCAATATTACTAGGCCTATTTTAAAAGGTGTTGATTTCGATTCGAGGCTTTAGATTAAGAATAGATCAACACCAATCATCCTATTACTATTCATGTCGATGAGTATTAAATTATTTGATCAGAGCCGTTGATTTTGTCAAATATGTTAAATTATTTGGTCAGATAATGATGGCTTGGTTGGTTGGTTGGTTATTGTGGGTTTCCAGGCTATAACTGTCGACGTGTAGGACCTACACAAGATGAATGACATTTTCCGTTTAAATGGCCAAAAAATTTAATCAGGATTTTGTTAGAAATTTAAAAAGTATAATTTTTTTTATTTTTAAATAAATTGATTTTTTTCCTATTTTTTTTAATTAAAGGTATTAAAGTTAAAATGGTAAAAATGTTCAAAAAAGTAAAATAACATAGTGTGAAATATATTATTTTACCATTCTGGCCAAAAAGATTTTTCCAAAAACAAAAATGAATAGTTTGACTTGATAAGGAGTTTAAGAAAATAAAAAATAATTTAATGTTATAATCCTAAATTAACTTGTGTCGAATATACTAAAATATTTTTTAATTCGTATAGCCTTATGCATACTATGTGGAAAATTGAAAAAGTGTTGCCAAAGAATAAAAGAGGTCGTTGTTTTTAAAATAGAGGGAATATTTTTTTTAGAGTTTATTGAGTAAATATTATTTCTTCTAGTCTTAAATTATGTCGTGTTTTTCTTTTACACACTTAAAAATATTAATGAAGAGAAGTTTAGACTTTTTTTTTACCTTTATTTGTGTTGTAAAATGTATTCTTTTTTCGTTAAATATTTACTTTATTTATGTGTTATATTGTCTCATAATTGAAGTGTTCGTAGTGTCCAACATAAATTACACGATTTAAGGTATTAATTTTATCTTAAATTTCTAAAATGATTAATAACTGCGATAACTAGTCTTAAAAAACATGATAGGTAAATTGAGACACGAAAAGTAATTACATATCAATTTATTTTTGAATTTTATGATTTTGACACCAAATCTTTGAGAAAAATGAAATCTTTTAACCCCCAAATTTTCTAAAGTGTGTCTACATGGACTGAACCAAAAAATAGTGTGATTAACTCATTGGAATTCAGTAATTTATAAAAAAAAATTAAATTCTCAGATTAAGAAATTATAAAAGGTAAAATCGATCCTTTAACAACAAAAATTAAAAAATTCAGGTAGTTAATCAACCAAACTTAACATTAGAATAATGGGACTTCCTTCAAATATAAGCTTTGTAGCTAACATGTATTGATTTAACTTTTATAAAATCCAAACTAAATCATGTATATAATTGAATTTAAATAAGTTCTAGAACAATTGCTTTAGTCAACAAAAATCTTATGGCCTTTTCTGTTTAATTTCTTTGACTTATCTAGAAAAAATAAAATAGTAAAAGGTTAGGTAGAGAATTTTGAAACTAATTATTATTTTTGTTGCTCGAGGTCATCACGTAGTTGATTTTTAATTTTTATATTAAAGTAAAAAATAATTATTTCCTTAATATATGTATTTCGATTTTTAATTAGTTGTCTTTAAGTCACTGAAAATAATACTCCTATATTATGAAAAAAAATACCCAAAAAGAAATGCCAAAAAAGCTTAAAGATTTTGTGTCAAATACTTGGATTTTGAAATAATATTTGCAAATTTTTTTAGCTATAATATGAACTAACGAATTTATTTTAAAAAAATTATATTAGTAAGAAAAAAAATCACATAATAGATGTAAAAATAAATTCTTTAAAAAATAAATAAATAAATTATAGTTTGGTGTTCCTTACCTTTCTCTTTAAATATTAGTAGTATTAGCCTTATGCATTGTGAGTTGCAATTCTTTTCGAAGCAATCACTTTACCTCCAAAAGATATGATAAGTCTCCGTATATTTTATCATCCATAAGTTTCATCGTAAAATTATACTGGATATATAATTATTATCGGGGTAAAGGGTGGGGCCTGACTCTATTAATTAAGCCATTGGAGTAGATCAAACAGAACACATGCTAAAAGTTTGGCACAATGTTGGTGGGATATTATTAATGAATTATTTTTTGCAGTAATTTTCTAAAAATAAATAAATTAATATATGATGCCAACAAATTAAAATCATGTTGCGTTTATAAAATCTAATCGGAGAATCAAATACAGGTTGGTTAATTTGTTTTATTGAATATAAAATAATTCAATATAAAATGTATTGATACTTTTAAATAGTTGAGCCGTATTCGCTAGAAATAAAAAACTAACTCTTTGTTGTATATAAACGAAGTTCATACCCTTAATATCATGATGTGTTTATTACAATTTATATTCGAGTCTTCATTGTTATCTTATTTTTTAATTAGTTTCCATTTAAATTCACTCATTTAAATTTATGATTTCGCCACGAATTATGACATGACGTAGTTGAAAATGTTAAGCATTTTGAATCAAAGTTTTTTAATTTTATATAGAAAATGATGATAGGAAATAAATGAATGAATAAACAAAGAGCTTTGAAAAATTCTTTTATTCTTTAATTTTCTTCCTTCTTGTAGTTTTTCCACTTCATATTTGACAAGAAAAATATATCGCAGAATATAAATTAATGAAATTGGTTGACCAACAATAATCACATATCGTTTACTAGCTTTCTCAGTATTTTCACATAATATTTTACAAATAAAATAATCGTACTTCTCCTGTATATTTGTTGTTCTAGGAAGTTTCATGTCTTAATCATTTGAATCACGATTTTACTGGATCGACTAATTTAAATTCTCATCACATGAGAGTAATTAAAGGTGAAAACGTTCCTTAACAGGTCCTTTTCATGATTTCTAATGCTCAAATTCGATGCATCTGATTAAGTGTGAAGAAGTTTAATGTGGATCTAAAGGATCGGTTACGAGTTCACCAAATAAAGAATTGAATAATTGTATATAAATATTTAACTATAAACTCATTTATTATTATAGTATAGCTCGAAATTGTTATAGAAATTCATAAACTTTAAATTTAAATCCGTATTTAAAAAGACCATATCCATCCTATCATTATGAATCATGATCCTCGATTGTATGTTATTTTTTATGTTTGAAGTAACATGTCACATGTATTAAACTTTAGTAACATAATCATAAGCAATTTCTTCTTACAATTTTAATTCTTGTGTTTGTAATTTGCTTATTGTGGCCTTTTTTTTTTTTTTTTTTTTTTTTTGTAATTACAAATGCCAATGACTCATCATGCATCAAGGATGATTAAAAGATGGACCATCAATTATTAATATGGGCGGATCTAGCTAGAAGTTTTGATACGCGTTCAATTGAATTAAGTAACTTTTGTTTATATAGTATATTTGTTTTAATACATATATTAAGCATGTATAATTATTAAATTTAGAATCAATTTTTTACCTCATGGAATCGCCATTCTAAAATTTAAAATTTATTAAGCTGAAATCATGATTCCGTCTCCTATTATTAAAATAAAATAGCTATCTGTCTCCAATAAGTAAAACAGCTCAGATGCCACCTGCCCTCAACTTTCTTATCCAATAATTTCTCAACTGTAAATACAATAATTTTCTCATGTTAAATGATGGATTTCCAAGTGGTTAAATATATAACTATCAATTAATTATATTTATATTTATAGCTAAATATAAGAATCAATTGAATAATTAGGAAATGCCATAGTTTCTTAATTTGTGATTATGATCTTCATTTTTTGACATTTAAAACTGATGAGTGATTTTAAGGTAATCATCTTATATTTAAACATTATTGGGATCATCACCCAAACAATGAGCCTTACAACTCGCAAATTAAGATTTAATCGAGCTCTAATATGAATATCTAGGGAGGTGAGAGAATGTTCACTTGAACCCTCACTAAAATAAACTCGCAAATTAGGATTTAATCGAGCTCTTATATGAATATCTAGGGAGGTGAGAGGTTGTTCACTCGAATCCATCACTAAAATAATTTCATATTAATTGAATTTGTGAGACAATATAATGTACACTTGACGAGAGGGAGTTGCTCGGATGGTAAGCAGCCCTCACTTCCAACCCGAAGGTTGCGAGTTCGAGTCACCAAGGGAGCAAAGGGGTGGGATCTCCTAGGGAGGGTAAAAAAAATAAAAAATTAAACTAAAATAAAAATAAAAATAAAAATAAAAATGTACACTTATTAAAAAAACATTCTAGGACATAATTTAAATCATACTTTCCACTATTATTCTTTATGAAATATTAAATGTAACTTGGAAATGAGAAAAAAAATTCTAACATTCAACTTAAACTTTGAACAGTTCAATTATTTTAAAAAATGAAAAAACCCCCCAAAAATTTAATTAATATGGAATAGACAGAGTACACAACGTGTGTCTCTGGAATGGGTGTACAAAATTACAAACAATATGGATTCCGGTAATAGGACATTGATTTAGTTAAGGTGTGTCTCTAAATTATTGGTCATACTCCGGAATACTTGTGCCTTATCCCATATATATTTCTTTTATTTGGATATGTGATTCATGTAATCCAAAATTCCACACTACATTTGACTAGTGTTCTGCTATTGCTAAAGTTTGAAACTTCAGAAAAAACTTCAAAAAGGTACTTAATTTTCATTGCTTAATGTTTAATTTAACCCCATTAATTTCTTTCTTGAAAAGTCAAATTTGTTCTTATTATGATTCTATATTAGTCCTTCTTGATATCATATCATATCATATTTGCTAAATAAATATTGCTTCTTTTATTAATTTTGGTGTTTTTTTGGATTTTAGGTCCACAAGATTCTCTGTAATTGAAGTATTAGCAGTGCTTAAATGGGCTGGAAAGATAAGATTAGAACTGTATTTCAGGTTTGTTAGCCTTTTTTGCTTTGGTTGATTTTTAGTTTTTGATTTCTTGTTCTGTTTATGAATTGTTTCTATTTTTCACTCTTGCAATTGTCCTTTACTCATATGGTGTATAATAACAACAACAACATACTCTGTGGGTCTGGAAAGGGTAGTGTGTACGCAATCTTACTCGTATATTGTAAAGGTAAAGAGACTGTTTCCAACAGACACATCAAAATAGTAAGAAAAGGAAATACAGTAGTGAAGAAGCCATGCAGAAAATAATAGAGAAACGAACAATAGGAACAACAAATAATATGTTCATAAAAGCAAAGGAAACAACATGTAATAATAAAATTGAAGAATAAGATAGTAGGAGAAGTAATATAATAATCTGCGGATTTTAGGATGAAAAAATCCAATTTTTTATGGGGTGAGAAGAATTGGGGGCATTGAAATATGGTGTTATTAATCTAGATTCAATCAGTGCAATTTAGTGCTCCAGTAAGATAATCCGAAATTATATGGATGAACTCTGTAGAAGGGGAGGGGAGACTTAACGTAACTGGTAAAGTAGTTGTTATGTGATGAGGTTACTCGTTCAAACTGTGGAAATAGCCTCTTGCAGAAATGCAGGGTAAGATTGCCTACAATAGACTCTTGTGGTTTAACACTTAATCTTTATTCATTATTCTTCTCCTATATAAAACCGGACTAAGATTAGCTTAAATCGATTGATATTGACAGTGAGGATTTATATAGCCGACCCCAACTTGCTTGTTTTTGAGGCGTAGATGTTTGTTGCTGCTATATTCCCAATATTTCTGATGATTAATACTTCATGTGGTTCAACACGAAGTGCTTGTTCATTCTGTGGTTTTGCTAACTTTGCTAACTTCAAAGTACTTTTGGTTGTTAGAATGTTTTCATCAAATGAACTATCAATTCGAATACTAATTTGGTTTTGCAACAACGCGTATTTATGTTTCTGTTTCGAATGAAACAGGGTAATACAAATGAGATTGAGCGCGGATGTGGACATACTATTAAGTCTCATGGTTTATCCGTTGCAAGAATTCACATCCATGACTGGCTTATATTGCTACTGCTTGTAGTTATATGTATAGTTCTTTATGTCATCGGTCCATTTCATCGGTTTGTTGGGAAGGATATGATGACTGATCTCAAATATCCGATGAAAGATAATACAGTTCCAGGGTGGTCTATTCCTGTGAGTATTGTAACGTAAACATTGAAGATTCGCGAGTGTAGGCGGAGTGCTGATTACACTTGCAAATTTCAATTTTTTGTAATCAAATCGTGGAGTTTGTAGTGTTTTTCTTAACTGAGTTCTCTAATGAACAGCTATATGCAGTGTTATTGCCTATTATCATCTTCATTTTCATCTATCTTCGGAGGAAGGACGTTTATGATCTGCACCACAGCATTTTAGGTAATTCCCATTTTAGAGTTGGTACGGAGTGGAACATCGAGTAGATGTAACTTTACTAATTACGCCTAGCTTGTCCAAAATTTGCAGGCATCTTATTTGCTATACTAATTACAGCTGTAATTACTGAAGCCATCAAGAATGGAGTAGGACGTCCTCGACCAGACTTTTTCTGGCGTTGCTTTCCTGATGGTAAAGATGTATGTATCCGTTACGTTTATCTGATATGATAGTGAAAGCCATCAAGAATGCATATTGCTTAAGTTGATGCTCAACTCTGTTGTAATTTTCGATTGATTTATTTCGTTGTTCCTCGTTTTAGGAGTATGATCGGTGGGGAAACGTGAAATGCCATGGTAAAGAAAGTGATATTAAGGAAGGACATAAGAGTTTCCCAAGCGGACATACAAGTGGTCTGAATTCTCGTGAAACTTTTGTTGCTTTAGTGGGATGACAAAGAGTTCGATGTAACGAAATATGGCTTCTTCTTTGCAGCATCATTTGCTGGTCTCGGGTTTCTATCGTTGTATTTGGCTGGGAAGATTAAAGCATTTGATCGACGAGGGCATGTGGCTAAACTATGCATAGTTCTTCTTCCTCTCCTAATGGCATCTCTTGTCGGGGTCTCACGTGTGGATGACTACTGGCATCATTGGCAAGACGTGTTTGCCGGAGGACTGATAGGTTCGTCTTGATCAAATTCAACATTTTGAAGTAAACGAAGGCTACGTTTTATTTGATAAGTACTAACTCTATGTCGTTTCACATTTCAGGTCTTTTCGTTGCAACATTCTGTTATCTGCAGTTCTTCCCAGCTCCATACCATACAGAAGGTACTTCGAATTATTTTGTCGTATCCAGACTAATACCATGTTAAGTCGCCAACCAACAAAACCACTCGTTACAAATAAGATCTTGTTAACGTTGACTAATCTAGCTTGTGTTTGACTTATATTCCATTTTGAGAGAGTTGAAAAAACACTATCTCGTTGAAAGGTTCTATAGTACATGATCTCCTCTTTCTCAACGCATTTCCTTAAACAAAGAAGATCCGATCATCTTGGCATGATCCTTTTGTCGACAGATGCTCTTATTACACTCGTAGTCAATAAGTAGCCTGATCCTTTGGTTACATATTGTATCAGTAGAAATCCCAAAGCACAATCATGTTTTCTTCTAATTTCCTACGATTTCCCCCCCTTTTTGTTGCTAATGGTCTTGGAGAAGGCATTGCACAAAATCTCCTTTACGTGACTTTACTGTTATAGTGGACAAAATTCTGAAATCAACTCGATATGTTCATTTTTTTCGTTGTTCTCAGGATGGGGACCATATGCATATTTCCGGGCAGTGGAGGAGGTTCGTGTAAGCAGACAACACGTCCCCCCTACCAACGGAGGATTGGAGGTAGAACGTCCCGAGGTACAACTAAATCAGCAATCTGGTACAACTACTATTGCTTTTGAGGATGTGGAGCATGGCAGAATGTGAGATATAAGACACTGTACACTTATGCTTATATAACAAAGTTCTATAAGCTATTTGGAAATTTGTAAAAGAAACTAAAATTTAGTAAGAATCGATCGAATTGAGTTATGATCCGCTTTTTAGCTCGAACCATTTCAGCTCAAGTAACTTTTAGACTTGACCGACTCATTTAGTTACTTAACCTATTTTGATCAGATCAAATTCAATTCAACCGATCCATTACGCCGAAAACATGTTAGTTGAGATCAAAATTAGGTAATGTTGGTTATTATCCTTAGTGGGACCAATCTATATGGGCCTCATACCAACCTCCAACATGAAATGTCTATATTAAAAAATGTGGATGGATATTTTTTTTAAAATAAAAAAATTAATAAATTATCGATCAAATCACGCTTAAAATGTATGAATTTCTTAATATTATCGATGCATGTAAATTAAATTTTTTTTAGGTCTCACCAAGGAGTTGTTGGATATTTAGTTAACCCAATTTTTTGGACACACTAAAAATTACAAGAAACTATAATTCTAATGGGGAGTTTATTGCTTTACTTTCTTTTTAGACTATGTTACTTTTTTTTCTCATTTTTCTTCTAAAATCGATTAGAATTCATATAGTTGATTTTGATTGGATAACTTGGTCAATAAAAATAATAATAATCTAATATTGACAAACATGATTCTTAAATTGATCAGTCAAAGATTTTTTTTTTAAAAAAGTACTTATAACAAGAAATATCTTTTCAAAATAATTTTAAAAGATTAATCAAATTAATTATAATTCAGATTCTTATCGTTTAAAATTTTCAACACTCTTTAAGGAGTTCTTTCGTTTTGAACGTTAACTTCAAATTTCTAAATTAAAAATGAAGGGATCTTATTTATTTCGTTACGATTTGATTAGTAAAATTAGGTTTTTACACAAAAAAACAACTGTACTTATAACAAGAAATATTTTTAAAAATAATTTTAAAAGATTAATCAAATTAATTATAATTCAGATTCTTGTCGTTTAAAACTTTCAACATTCTTTAAAGAGTTCTTTCGTTTTGAAAGTTAACTTCAAATTTCTAAATTAAAAATAAAGAGATCTTATTTATTTCATTACGATCCGATTAGTAAATTAGGTTTTTACAGCATTAATATTTTTATAACTTATATTATTAAACTTTTTATATAGGTATATATACTCCCAAGTCTAAACATGCAAGTTGCAAGCTGTCTTTGTGCTAATTTAGAGACTAGAAAGTAGGACCCACATGGTAGGGGCCAAAGAGAAAAATATAGAAATATATCTGTGGGTCCACAAAATACATACATTCATATTTTTGACTAGATTTTAGTATAATATAATTCTAATTTTTAAATTTATCAGTAAATTTTATTTAAATATTTGAATTATTTCTTATATTTTAATTATCTTAACCTATAATAAAGTATTTTTATTATTCAATTTCAGTTCAATACTTTTAAAAATTATATGTGTAATTTAAGTATGCATTACGTAAATAAGTTAACTATTTAAAATATAGGATAAATTACATAAATTCTATAGTTTTAATATGAAATTACAATCTATTCCTAATAAGTTTTTAATTACATTAATTCCTTAAAAATTTTAAAAACCGAATATAATAATTGAAGCTCGGATACATTAAATATTGCCTCGGATACATTAATATGTAGCTCGGATACATTAATATGTAGCTCGGATACATTTAAAACTAGCTCGGATACATAATATGTAGCTCGGATACATTAAATACTGGTTCGGATACATTAAAAACTAGGTCGAATACATTAATATGCAGCTCAAATACATTAAAGAAATAAGGGATTTTGGAGATTTTTAAAAGTAATAGAAGATAATGGAAATAAGTGAAACAAAAGGTGTGTATTTCTATAATTTGTCCTAAAATATATCATTTTTCTTTAATTATACACACTAACCTCAACAACTTATAAAATTTAAAATTTGTTTCAATGGAGGTTAATGCGTATAACTAATGGAGATGACATGTTTATTGTGGTTAACTTAGCTAACTAGCAGATATTTGAGATTAGCTTAAAAACACTTTTTAAATTTGAATTGAAAGAATCCAATAGAGGATTCAGCAGCAGTTCGAAAAGTTGTCATATTCGGGAATCTCTGAATCTATGCTTATTTTCAACTGTGCGAAGCATTTCGTCAATTATTGCGCCCTTCCTCATCTCTGAGTGTCTAGGTATCCACCGTAAGCCTTTTCTCATTTGAATCTCGCCCTTTATTATGTGTTCAGATACTCAATTAAAATAAACAGTAATTCAAGTATCTAAATAAAATTTAATGAATTATTCATTATATATATGGATTAAGCCTACTAAAATAATATCAAAATATATATTTTAAAAATATCTTTAAAAATGTTTTAAAAATATTTTTAATTTTTTTTTTATTTAGCACAACAGCTGTGAGAACTATAAAGGAAAAAACAGCTTTCTCTGGCAAAACTATCTTCTTTTTTTCTCCCTTTTTTTCTAGTCTCTTTCCTATATGGACCCTCCACCGTTTTCCGGCGGACCAATCACGGCGGCGACGGCCGCCGTGCCACCGTCGGGAACCATCAATTATGCTGACTCAGCAGATTCCTCACCGGGATCCCGCCATACTGATTCCTGGGACGAGCAGCAGCAGCCGTCACACACCGCTGCCGCCACCACCGGCGGAAAACTCCGGTTAATGTGCAGCTATGGAGGACACATATTCCCTCGTCCCCACGACAAAACTCTCTGCTACGTCGGCGGTGACACCCGCATTTTCGTCGCCGATCGTAACAGCTCGTTGGCTGAGCTGTCTGCTCGGCTCTCTAAAACCCTTCTCGGAGGCCGACCCTTTTGTCTGAAGTATCAGCTTCAGAACGAGGACCTCGATTCACTTATCTCCGTTACATCCGATGAGGATCTGGAAAACATGATCGATGAATACGATCGTATGAGTTCGTCTTCTAAAATTACTCGGCTTCGTTTGTTTCTGTTTCCGAGTAAAATTGATTCGTGGAATCCTTCAATTGGAATGATTAGAGATAGTTCAGTGAGATCTGAAGATTGGTTTGTTAATATTTTAAATGGGGCAAATTCTACTGCTTCAACAAAGGTATTTTCTGAGTCTTCTTCAGTGAATTGCCTTCTGGGTTTAGACGATGATTTAGGAAATGCGAATATTAAAGAAGTAGAAGCACAATTAGAGGTAAAAAATGGTGGGAATAGTGTGAAAGGTACTATACATGATATTCAATCGGTGCCGGATTCTCCGATGGTTGAAACGACGTCGTCTTTTGGGTCGGGATCGTCTATGCCGTCGCTGGCGAATTTGCCGCCGATAAGGGTTCATGTTGAGGAGAGTCAAAAGGGGGGTGGAATTGAGGAGCAGTTTGTACAGATGACTGTTGGGGTTAAGCAGAAGAATGAGGAAGGGGGATTTTTGGGTTTAGCTTCACCGCCGGCGCCGGCTGTTGTAGTGCCGACGACTGTTGTTTCCGGTGTGCCGGCAGTTGAGCAGATGATGCAACAACAGCAGCCTCAGCAATTGATGTCAAAGCCTGTTATTCCATCTGATTTGCCTTCCCCTGATTCAGTTTCAAGGTAAAATTCTCTACAAAAATCTGATCTTTTGCAAGAATCATAATATATCTAACCGGAGTAGTAGGTCGGGAATGGTAAGAGTATATGCAAACCTTAGGAGCCTTAGAGGTAGATAGTAGTAGTATTGCTGCTGCAGTTTCTTGTCCCCGGAGATTAGAGTAGAAGGTTAGTAGGAAGCAGGGCGTTGTCTTGTTGTCTGTTCATATTAGTAGTAGTATTGCTCCTGCAGTTTCTTGTCTTCAGAGCTTAGAGTAGAAGGTTAGTAGGAAGCAGGATTGCTCTTGCCGTTTCTTGTCCTCGGAGCTTAGAGTAGAAGGTTACTAGGAGGCAGGGCGTTGTCTATTCATATTAGCAGTAGTAGTATTGCTCCTGTAGTTTCTTGTCCTCTGATTTTGTTACTATCTGTTGTTCCTTGTACCTCAATTATCATATCGTGTTCTGTTGTAGTTTGTATTTAATTACTATTTGATATTTTTGTTATTATGTGTTGTTTCTTGTACTTCTGTTATGTCTTTTTCCAGGACTGGTTTGGACTGTTTTTAAGATCATGATTTAATTTGGTGCAGTGAGGGTAGTGGTAGGCAAAGACATTACTTTTATCAAGATCCAGGGGTTCATTTCCAGTCGGGGAGCGGTAGGATTTCAGGTAATTCAGTTGATCTGAATATGAGTGATTCAATGGGAAGGGTTCAGGTGAAACAACAAGTTCAGGATGGTGGTGGTGGATATGCATTGCCAGTACAATATGAGCAGCACCCACAAATGCTCCAACCCCAACAATATGTTCATGCTGGGCAGTATATACAACATACACCTTCGGGGCATGTGCCTATGACGTCTTACTATCCTATGTACCCTTCACAGCACCAAACACATATGCAACACCCGAATCTTGAGCACCAGTATCCCGTTTACTTTATTCCTGCTAGACCTGGCCAAGGTTACAGTTTGCCATTGCAACAAACAAATTATACCGAGCCTGCTCAAACAGTCCCTCCTACTCGTTCCCAAACACCTCCTACTATGGTCAATCCGGCATCAGCTTATAATCCGGCTAGAAATAATCCGTCATCTAATCCTGAAATGGTTGCTGGTACATACAGAACTTCAGCTTCAGCGGCTCCACAATTAGTTCAGATCACTCCTGGCCAGCATCAGCCACAATACGTGAACTACTCTCAGATTCAACATCCTTCTCAGTCAATTCCTCCTACTTCAGCCACTACCACCAATTATGCTTATGAATTTGCTGATCCACATGCTAAGATGTACTACAGTCAGGCTCTTACTCCCCAATTGGCTGCGCAATATCAAACCATGACATCCGCCCCTGCAGTAAGTTTCGCAGAAACTTCCTCTCAGCTCCCCGTGGAGAATTCGAAGCAGCAAAATTAGAACTTTGCAGGCATGAAACTGTGAGTTGATCGTAAAGAAGCAATTTTGAAACGTTGGTTCAGTTTGTCTTGAATATTCTGTTTAAATGTTTGAATTCTTATTGTTATTGGTTTGTCGAATGTGTAAGTTATAGGTAATAAGAAAGTCGGGGTCTTTCTTTTCTTTTCTTCTGTAAGTAATGCTGTTATTACCCATGAAAGCATAATGGTACAAGATCTTGCTGTAAAATTTGAAACTCATATGGTACATCCTCAGTTCTATGTATGGTTTTCGGAACAAATATAAAGTCGTGATTTGAGGGATTTCCAAAGTTATTGCTATGTTGCCCTGCATATATTTGTTAATTTCACTCCTCTGAATCTTGTTGTTTCTTTGTTCATGGAGGACGATATAACTCGTTCTACAATATACAGTCAAACCTTGTCCGGATAATGTTTAGCTACTATAGTGAAATGTTCTTATATTGAGAACATATATTTTAACAGCTCCAAAAATAACTTGGTCGTTACAGTGAAATATTGTTATAGAGAGATCTGACGGTATTATCTCGATTCTCGAGATTTGTGATTTCTGCAGCTTCATTCCCAGTCTGTTGTTTACAAAGTTGATATTTGAATCCTGGGGCTTCTAAAGTCTGTATTCATTAGTATGGTTTTGTAAATATTCTGTACACTGATTTTCATGTTATGGTAGTAAGAACCAAATTAGCATCAATATTCTGTTTAATTACAGTGAGTTAATTCTTTTGATAATAACTGCAGTGTCGTGGCCAAGTCAGTTTGCGCGCACCTTTCTAACCTCATGTGGTACTTGCTATCTCCGAAAGCATAGGTACCAGAGAACTCTATTCCCCAATGCTTAGTCAGATGAGAAGAAAAAACCAAGTATTTTCTTTGCCTCCATTGAGATTTTGTATCGGAGACTTTATGGTTCTTGATTACAAGATCACATTCTTGTATTAACATTTCTAGTTGTAAGAGGCACATGACTTCTGTCAAGCAATAAGAGCGCAACAAGTGATGTGTAGATTAAGCGCACATCACAGTTCAAGCTTTTGCCACAAACAAAAGCCTGATACGAATTTATCATCCATCGAGTTTCGAATCTTGCACTAGAACTACTATAGTTCCTCATATGCTACCAAACAACCTACTCCAAATGAATCACATAAAAGTAATATTTGTTCACTAATTATCATGTCATTTTTCATTAGGTTTCTTTAATCTTCATTAACAAAGTTAATTAAGATTATATTATTATATACTTTAAAAGGTACGAGGTTTATGACAAAATTGTCTGTTTAATAGCAATCAGTTCATGCAAGATTTGGATTGTCTTTCCCAATGTTTATGTCAAAAGGTTGCATTTTTTTTTATTTTAGTTTAATTTGCTGAGTCCCTGCCATGTCATAGCCAGCACATGTATATGTCTCATTTTGAAACTGCAATTATAACAAATTTTGACCTTCTTGGGAATCTTCATTTATGGTTCTTTTATGTGTTCTCAACTATAACATCAACAGTAAAAATTTATCCCTCTTCGATGTTTATAACAAATCAATATTGATTTGATATGTGTGTAAATAGACATCTTTCTCATTATCCATCCTAACTTATATAGTGTATTTTGATTTGATATGGAGTTTAAGAGAGAAATAATTATTTTTTGAAAATTATGATTTAAAATAAGTCAGAGTATATGTTTGTATGACTATAAATCATTTTATTGAGAATAAAGTGAAGATTTTAAAGTTGAATTGTTACCAAGTATAGAAATATATTATTCTTTTTAAGATTGACTAACAAAAAGTGAGTTATATAAACTGAAGCAGAGGGAGTATAAGTTAGTGTGTTTTGGTGTAAAAATATCTGATGTGAATGTGTTTTTATTTTAAATCTAGAATCGAATTTAGAATTTGAAGTTTTTAAATTTTTGTACGATCTTAAGTTAATATACAATAATAACTAGTTTCTGGCTAACTCTTTATATATGTATGCACTTCCAACACATCCATCTTCCAATCTTAACTATAAATTACTCTTTTTCGTTTTAGTTTATGTGATTCTATTTACTTTTTAAAATTTGAAAATATGTTAATACAAATTAATATAAGTATTTGTTTCTTTTTAAAACTTCTTTCCCAGTCAAATAAGTTTACAAATGGAGTAGATGAAAATAACAAACTAGGGCATAATGAATGAGGATTACGACGTGATGGATATGATTCCTTCATTTTTAACTAGAACTCTAATCTCATATTTTGAGTCCTAAATATCAAAAAGATTCTAGTAGGAAGCGATTTTTCCTTTAATGGATCTTAACTAATACAAAATTCAAATTAATTAAATTTCTAATATGAATACTGAACACGATACGAGAAATTAAAAAAATAATAATTTGGACATGAGATAGTTAGGTGAAGTTCCAATTTTTGAGTTTGGTGAGCAGTCAGCTTGATCTTTTAGCTTCAACCAAAGGACATATTACTAATTAAGAACATTCATTCCTCAAGCCATTATTATTAATCAAAGGAGTTAAATTTAGTAATATATGTCACAAGTTAATTAATCCATGCTTCAAAGTTTCTCTGTCCCTTCTAAAAATATTTTTTTATAATTAACTTAATTATGTTTTTATCTTAATCTATATGTAATTCTTTTGATTTCTAAATAGACCTGACATCATTCTATATATATATATATTTTTTTTTAACAACATTCTCAACTCTTAACAATGATTTCTAAATAGTCCTAACTAACGTAATAAAATGAAAACAAAATTAAAAATAAATAAATTATAATGTAAACTTGGTAAAAGAACAAGGAAGAAACAAATACCAAACAATGAATAGTCATCAAAAGAAATATAGTTATATGAATAATATCTACTACTTTCTCCGTTTCAATTTATTGGATCTACTTTTCTTTTAAGTCAATTTTTTTAAATGTCTTTTTTTTTGGCAATTCTTCCAATTTTTCATCTGACATGTTTACGATCACAAAATTAAATATTAATAGTACATGACATATCTAGCGATAGAAAAGTCCCTCGTGCGAACTCTCGCTCAATTAGAAAAAAAAAAAAGAGTTTATAACTATGAGGTTTAAAAATCTACTTTACTTTCTTAAATTTCGTGTCAAGTTAAAATTAAAGGAAAAAATCTTTTGGCCAGAAGATAAAATAACATATTTCACACTATGTTATTTTACCTTTTTGAACATTTTTACCCTTTTAACTTTAATACCTTTTAATTAAAAATAAAAAAAAGATTAGTTTATTTTAAAATAAAAAAATATTATAGATTTTTTAAATTTTTGGCCATTTAAGTTTATCCAAAATTAAATAAACAAATTAAAATGAAAAGAATATTTCGATTCGAAAAAAAAAGAAGAAAAAGAGAAAAAGGATCTTAGATGGTGATGGAGGATAAGTAGGGTTCAATATTCAAAGAATTGCCGCAAAGTGAGAATTGGGAATAGTATTTCGAGTAACTAGGTGTGTGAGATGAATAAAATTTCTTCGTTGTTAATAAGAAATTTTAAATTCGCTATATAAGAAGATCGAAATACTAATATAAAGTGATGTCCTTGTGCTTTTTTTTTTTTGGTCTACTTCCCTTTTACTTAGGCTAGTGAAAATTCAAGATATTAGGAGTAATAAAATTTTATTCAATATGAATATGAATTAATCCGGCTTAGTAAATTTAAATAACATAGATTATATTAAAAAAGGAATTCAAATATATACGAATTCCTAACAGGACAAATCTTTGGTATTCTTCTCATATTTATATTAAAGTTTTGCGGCCAATTTGAAATTCTCTTCTCTTCTCTTGCTTTATCGTTATCATAATTTATTAAGGGCTATTTGATTTGAAAAAAATAATTAATTTAATATAATATTTTATATAAAATAATATAATATTTGGTTGTACAGGAAACAAATAATTGATGTATCACTAATGCAATGATTGTACGCTAGAGGTATTAAATAAAAATTGTATATTATATTCATGACCTAATATAATATTTTATATAAAATAATATAATATTTGGTTGTACAGGAAACAAATAATTGATGTATCACTAATGCAATGATTGGACGTTAGAGGTATTAAATAAAAATTGTATATTATATTTCATGACCTTATAATCAACTATGTTGAACTGAATTTTCTTAATTTCTTCGCATATTACTTCTTCATATTATGAATCTTCTTTGTTAAATCTTCGTAAACCAAGGTGACAACCCCCTCCCCCCACCTTCCAAAAAATAAAACGAATTTTGCACTCGGCGATCTTTATTTGAAATATGAGGGTCTAGACCCTTTTGGAGAAAACAATATTTTTATGTGACATTATAAA
This sequence comes from Solanum acaule, assembly GCA_036250505.1. Lineage (NCBI taxonomy): Eukaryota > Viridiplantae > Streptophyta > Magnoliopsida > Solanales > Solanaceae > Solanum > Solanum acaule. The sequence continues at coordinate 18,178 of JAJOOR010012992.1, forward strand.
TGGTCCAACATCGAACAAGTCATGTCTATGTAATAAATGTTCATAACTGTGGCAACTGCAAATCATCATATGGTAAATCTGACTCACTAGCCCATAGAGTTTTCCTTTATACCTATATTAGAATTTGATTATATTTGGATAGCGTACTATCACAAAGTTTATTTCTAAGGAAGCGTTTTTAATAGAAGTTTTTCATTATATAAGAAGCTCAAATTTGAAATATTTGATTAGGATAAAGAGATTACAATCATCCGGTCATAACACATGTTGATATCATTTCATATAATTTCTTTTTAGTTTTTCATTTGGTATCGATAATACAACTCAACTAAATTTGAATTTATACATTGCAATATTTATGGCAGCTCGACTAAATTTGAATTTGTGCATTGCAACATTTCTGGAGTTGACGACGCTCCCAACATGTTTTTTTTTCAATTTCATGAAGTTCGAACCTGATATCTCTGATTAATGGTGAAGATGAAGATCACAACCATCCTACTATAACTTATGTTGTTATCAACACATAGTGTTTCTATTTGTTTTTTTATCCGGTGTTCACAATGGAGTTCGACATAATTAAAATTCGTGCATTGTAAAACTCATTTCTAGAGACAACGACACTCTCCACATGATTTTTTTTTTATTTTCCGAGACTCGAACCCAAATTTTCTGGTTAAGGGTGAAGATCAGGATCACAATATCCCACTATAATCCATATTGGTATCATCCCATTGAGTTTCTTACTGTTTTCTCATTTAGTGTTTGCATTAGAGTTCAACTAAATTCAAATTCATGCACCACAAAGTCCAGTTCTAGAGGTGGTGACACGATCTCAACATGATTTTTTCTATTTTCACAGACTCTAACTCAAAACCTCTTATTAAAAGTGAAAAAATTTCAATTATTCCACCACAAATCATGTCGGTATCAAACACATAGAGTTGTTTGTATAAAACACAAAGAAGCACCCTTGGTTTAGCCATACATAAACTACTACAATTCTAGTCCACAGCCTTTCCTTTTCTTGGAAAAAGATACACATGTTGAGTCAACATCAATTGTACATTTAACATTTCTACATTTTTTTCCTGTTAAATTCAAACATATGGTTATTCAACTTTCATTTTAGTGGACCAAAATCATAAAACTAAATATTTGTAACCAAAAAAATAAAAAAAGACGACAAATAATCGACGACAAGAATTCTTAAAATGTGAGATTTGTAATTTTAAAAATAAGACATGTTATCTTCTATAATACGTAAATATAATTTCATAATGATACAAAAAATATTTACACTGACAATATATATTACTTAAACAATCTTAAATAAGATAAGATTTTTCAAATTTATGTCTAAAGTGAAACATAAAATATCAATTAAAAGATTTTCGACACATTTTATATGGTACCATGTACTATTAATTCAATTGCACCCCACTTTTAATTAGTCTCTAGTATATAGAGCCAATTAAATTTTCTATTTTACCATAAAAAAGTACGAGGTTTTTGTAACTTTTGTGATTGGTATCAAGTAGTTTTTGACGGAGATAAATTTAAAATTTGAAGTTTATAATTTTTTAATCATAAATTAAGTTACTATTAATTCAATTGCACCCCACCTTTAATCAAATTGAAGTTTATAAATTTTTATATTAATTTTAAGTTAATATATAGTAATAGTAACTTCCCAATTCAACACATTGTCAGCGGCATTTTACCTGTAAAAATTCATTAATGAATCAGTATCTCTTTTACTTGAACATGAATTTCGACTTCCCTCCGGAGGACCAGTGTAGCTCGTTTTGCTTACCGCCTTCGTCTTTCGCCACGATTAAACAATTATAAATAAATATTAATTTCAAATCAGTAATTTTAAATTCTAAATTCATCTCTGATTATACGTTTTGCAAACCTTAACCATGCAAAGTGTCCTTGTAGCTGACTCCTTGCCTTTGCACAGCCAGCACCATTTTCTTTTGTCTTTTGCATCAACAACTTCTTTTGAGTTGCAATTATGATAAATATGAGTTTCTTGGTATCTTCATTTCTTTTTTAAAAAAATATCACTCGATACTCATTAAGTTTAATTAATTTAAATTTATATTGAAAAATTTCACTTTAAAAAACAAAATATTCTTTATTAAAGACGACTTTATACTCTGAATTCGCATTTAAGACCTCTAATTAAGTATTGATACATACTTATAATCACTTCACTATGATCTTTGGTGATCTTTGATGTGCATTAAAAAATATCGTAATTAAATGATAAATATTTATTCATTCTTAACTGGAAAATGAGTTCGGATTCTATACATAATTATCTTTATTTAACCTAAAATCTTCTCAACTCGAATCTTACTTCAATATTTTACAGATATCAGACACTAAATAAAAAACGGAAAAAAATAAAGTAGTATTGTACATCTTGTGAATATCAATATCAACAATTAAATCTTCATGTCTTAATTAGTTTTGCTTTTATTGCCATAGTAGCATAGATACTATCCATGTGATTTGGACTTCAAACCTACACCCTCGCTGACTCCCACCATGAAAAATATATTATATTATTAGATCATTTTTACCTGTTATATTAATAATTTAGTTGTTTGGCTGTTGAACTTTTATCTTGTTTGTAATTGTTCAATTTTTCATCTTGTAATTTCCTTCTCAATTTCTCCTTCTCCTACTCCATTATTTTATTTTAATAAAAAAAAACCGTGTTATATATACCAAGTAATTATGTTACTTTAAAATTAAAAAAATTATATTTTAAGAAGGCTTACTTATAAATATCATAGGATAAATTGATGGTGCATGTAAAAAATAATTGCCCCTAGAAGTTGGTTCGGGGAAAAAGCTCATTGCATGTAATGTATGAATTAGGCTTATACTTAAGCAGAGACGAATAAAGGGCGAGTTTGTTATCCACGAGGCTAAATTTTTAGAGAAAGTTACAACATTTGGTCACTCGTCAAAAAAGAATTACTACCGCTAGTCGATACAACAATTTTTAGAAATTTTAATACGCTTTTTGTTTTTCCGAAATGGAGCATTACTCGCCTCACTTGTTGGATTATAACGGGTATGTTGTTGATGGACCATTACTCTTTGCATTCAGTAGAACTTACCGTTCTTATTTTTAAAAGCCCAATAGGCCCAAAACTGAGAAGTGTATGTAAGCCCAATTATTTTGTGGACCATTGGCTTTTGACTGGATGATTTACATATATAACCACTTTTATGACTATTATTTAGAATATAAACCAATGCTTGAAAAGAGCACCTCCCTCTTTAATGGTCTTACGTGGTGTGGATATAAATTAATCAAGACTAATAAATGAGTATCGTATATCAGGTGAAAACAAACGATACATTAAGTGACGAGATGGTGAAGTAGTATGAGGTAGGTGTTTGGCTAAGCATTTTCTAGCTTATCTACACGTTTGGTAAATAATAAAAAGAAAAAGTCTTTTACTATTTTATCCCTAATATCTTTTTGTAATATTTTGAAATACTATTCCTAAGACATAGCAACTCCTAAGTAAATAAGGGGAATTTCAATAACAAACTTATTAATACAAAAATTTCCAAAATCAAACATATATAATTGAAGTAGAGAAACATCATTCAATCTCACTCCTAACAAACCAAAAATAGGAAAAGTTAAAACCAAGAATCAATTTATGCCTCTGAAATTTAATGTTCTTGACTATATAATATAAATAGAGAAAAGTGAAAGAAATTTTTGTCAAGAATTAATTTTCATGGATTGCTGAAATTTTGCAAATAGGACATACATTTTTATGCATTAGCCATTTCTTTATGCACTCAATGTGATGGTAGTGTCCACATTCTAGTTTTCCAATTTCATCAACTTTGTATCCTTCCTGCAAATATGATATTGTAAATGAGAATGTTAATATTAGTAATATTTTGTTATTGTGTGCTAAACTTTTTGAGGAAAAAAAAAAGGGGCGGTTCGGTGTACTAAGTTCCCGCTTTGTATGAGATCGGGGAAGGTTGGACTACATTGGATCTATTGTACGTAATCTTATCTTGTATTTTTTGGAAGAGGTTGTATCTATGACCTCCTAGTCACATGCCAACAACTCTTATTTATGTGTATTTTTTATTTTTAAAAAGGTAGCTCAGTGCACTAAACTCCCATTATATGTAGAGTCTGGGAAAGAGAGGGACTACACTAGGTTAATTATACACCACCTTACCTTGCATTTGTTCAAGAGGTTGTTTCCACTATTTGAACATGTGTCCCATGATCGCACAATGACTACTCTTATTATTGCATTAAAAATTTTAAAAAAGGCAGTCATGTGCATTAAGCTCTTGTTATGTGCGGAGTTTAGAGAAGGGTTGAACTATATCAGGTGTATTCTATGCAGCCTTACCTAGCATTTCTGCAAAAGGTTATCTTCACAGCTTGAACTAATGACCTCCCGGTCACACGACGACAATACTTATGATTACATAAAAAAAAAAAGGTAACCCAATACATTAAGCTCCTGCTATGCACGAGATTCCAGGAAAGGCCAGACCATATACATCAGGTCTAATGTATGCAACCTTACTTAGCATACATGCAAGAGACAAATTTCCTCAACTCGAACACCTTGACCTCCTAGTCACATGACGTCAACTCTTTATCTCTCCAATAAAACATAAAAAATAAATAAAAAGAAGTGTAGTAGTGAACTCACTTGGCAAATGGTACATCTCCAACTTTTATCAGTAGATATTAGCATTGAATATGAGTCAATTGTTGAGAGCTTAAACTTTCTTATATATTCAACTATCTTCTCTTCTTCTAAACCTGTTCCCACATACCCAATTTTATCACTTAGTTCAACCAATTGCTGCAAAAAAAA
>JAJOOR010012993.1:0-20324 GCA_036250505.1 Solanum acaule
TGAATTTTTTTTTTTTTTTTTTTTTTTTTTTAGTTTTCAACCCTACAATTGCTAAGGAATGTGATGCTGCAATTTCTAACATACAATGCAAGGACACCTATGATTGTGTGCCTATTTGCAATGAGAAATTTCCTAATGCATTGTTTCCCAAGTCTTGTATGGGGGGTGGTTCTGTTTGTATTTGTGCCTATAATTGTTAAAAGGCTTATTTGAAGTGGATGAATTTATCAAAATGTTACAAGACTTATCATTTATTTGATTTAATAAATTATAAGGTTAATGTTTTATGATCACAATGAGTTCATTATTATTTAATTTACAACAAGTTATCATACTATTGTTATCTTCTTATTAATTAATGGATGTGGTGTATTGGGTGCGAATTTTTGGGAATTCAATAATTTTTTAGTAGATTTTGTATTTATATTAAGAAATCATAAAATATATTTTCCATTAACAATTAAAGAAACTCTATTTACTAAATTTAATGGAAATTAAAGAAAAAACAAAAAAAAAATCTTTAAATTTATTTATTGTTAATGTAAATAATTATATTTGCTCTTACTTACCCTTTACTACTATACTACTTTGCTTAATTAATTTAAGCCTCTCAATTTTATTGTTATTAGACAACAATATTAACATATTCAAAATGATTCAACATGATGAGTTTATAAAGGACAAGATATATGTATATTTTATTTTTATCTTTATGGGTAAGAGATTATGTTCTCAATAGGTCCTAGCAAAAAAAAGACACTTTGACAAATACAAAAAGTAAAATAAGTGGTCAAAATATCCCTAACATTGAAAATCAAATAATTTTTTATTGACACGAATTTATATTTTTGTGTCATAACATATGTATTAAATGTTATATTTGTGTATATATAAAGCACAACAAATTATGCAATAATTTAATTCTTGTAGAACTCAGAAGTTTTATCATTATAAGAGACATAACTTAACTATAGAACTTATAAAGTTCTCTAAAATTATAATGAGCAATGTTAAAACTACCTAAAGTTGTGCTGAGCAAATTAGAGTCATAGATAAAAATATTTTAGTTCACAAATATTTATAAAATAAGCAACAGATACAAAAATTAAAGATTATGATATTTAAGGAAAAATATTAAACACCACCCAAAATTGGGTCAATCCGTGGAAAAACTTCTATATTTTCTTGCACAATTAAAGAAAAACTTCAAAAAAAATTGGCACAATTAGAAAAACTTCAATATTCTCTTGTACAATTAAAGAAAAACTTCAATATTTTATTGCACAATTAAAGAAAAACTTCAATATTTTTGCACAATTAAAGAAAAACTTCAATATTTTCTTGCACAATTAAAGTTTGATATCTAGTAAAACAATGTGACATTGACTGGATTATAACAATTCGACTAATTTTTCACTATATAAATAGTTTATATTAGAACCATGGCCAAATAATTCATAACATTCTCTCAAAAGCAAAAACACAATTAATCAAAGCATAAAATATGGCAAAAGTTTCAGTCTACTACTCTCTTCTTCTTATCTTCATGTTTTTGTTAGGTTTGTTCATTAACTCTCTCATTTTTTTTAAAATAAATATTTTATTATTTACATTTTAGCTATTTTAAGTCAAATATTTATCAAAATTAGATTTCTTGTTGTTATTGTATTCTTTAATTGATTTTAATAAATTTTTTTTTTTGTTATAGTCCTTGACGCGACGATTGCTCAAGACCATCTAGTTAAAGATTTGCAATGTGCTGCTCCAATTTACAACATAAAATGCAAGGTGGATGAAGATTGTACGCCTAGTTGCAAGGATAAATATAAATATAGATTAATTAGTGCAGGTTGTATACTAAATTCAGATAAACCTGATCGTATTTGTCTTTGTGGCTACTATTGTTGAAGTCTTTTGAGAAATTAAGAATCAAAATGTTCATTCAATTAAAGGAAAGGTATATGAAAGAACCATAAATGTTATAAAAGTTTCTTTCATCAAAATGTTAAGACTTGTCTTGGTATTATCAAAATATATTGAGTTATTAATAATTGGCGAGTCATTGTCTCATCTTAGAAATTAGGAGATATTATCTAATCACACAAATATTTTTATCATATTTAATAATTCTCCCTATAGTTTGAAATAATTACATTTTATCTCACTAATTAATAATTTTATAACAGATTGCAATAGTCAAATACATCTAAATATATATATTTTTTGCTACTAGATATACTGAAATAGGGAAAGAGGTGAGCGAGGTTTGCATTAGATACATATCCAAAAAAGTAAAATGTTGATACAATATAACCACTGCAAATGAGAGAAAAGAAATATACTTAATCATAATGGTGTAATAGCATAATTTAATTTGAGGGTGTACACTTCTTCTTTGAACAAACTATTTGTCTATTTTTAATATTACTTTGTTAATGATATGTTAATATATTTAATAATGTCAAATAGATGTGATTTTAGGATGGAGGGAAGGGGAGTGGGGACTCCCCTATTATTGTTATCATTTATTTATTTTCATATTTTGGATACAAATATGGTTAAAGACTGCCTTTATTTTTAAGTTAAATAAAATATTGGATTAAAAATATGCCAATTCTAAATGAGAGATGTATGTTCATGTCACTAGCTCTTTCAAGTTATACAGAAAGAGTTAAAAAAGCGGATCATAAAAAATATGAATTAATTCGGGCTACATATCAATTTAATTTTTAATTAATATGATATGACATGTTAACTAAGAAATCAATAAGGAGACAGAGACTTTCATTTTTCTATGACATAAAGTTATAAATGAAAAATAGAGCTTCTTTATGTATTTCTCTTTTTTTTTTTTTTTTATCTTATGAATATCCTTTTATATAAGCACGTTATATATATGATTTGAGGGTATTTTGATCTCCAAGTAATTCTAGCAATCTTGGGTTTGAAAAAAATGGGTTGGACTCATCTTATCAACTAAACAAATTGATCCAAATGTAATTAGACTTAATTTAAGTTATATAATTTTAATTTAAATATTAATTCAAACACCAATAATTTGACTTGATGGATATGTCATAAATTCATAATTTAATGTAGATTTATTCAATAAAATTTCAATGTCTACCGGTCATATATATGTAATTAACACCCATTTAATTAGAAACTTACTAGATATTTTGTTATTTAATAGAAGTTTGTTTTCTTATCTCATAAAATAATGTAATATTGACTAGATTATCATAATTTTTTTTTTTACTCCTATATATATATATATTGCAACCATGGCTAGACAATTCACACAACATTTTCTCTAAATAATAATAATCAAGTAGAAATGGCAAAAGTTTCAATATACTACTGTCTCCTTCTTATCATCACATACTTCTCTGGTTTGTTCATCAAAAATCTCCTTTCTATAAGTTTTAAATTTAAATTACTGTATGTTTATATTTTATCTATTTTATTATTAATGTGATTTTAGAATATCTTATTTGATAAATTTTATTTGTAATACTACTTATGTAATACAATCACAATTTAATGGGCGTTTGGATATAAAAATTGTAAAATCTGAAGAAAAAAGTACCCCGATATATTTGTTTTCAAGTTGAAAATGATATTAAAAAATTAGAGTAGTGTTTTGAACATGAATACAAATTGAAATTACTTTTGAATATTAGCGAGTGATTTGGATCGTGGAAACAAACTCTTTGGAGTTTTTCAACCTTTCAAAAAGTTCTGAAAACTTATAACAATTCTATATCCAAACAAATTTTCAGAACAAAAAGTTGGAAAAAAAGTAAAACCTATTCGTGGTCAAACGAGCTTTTATAGATTGATATCTTCTTGTAAAAACTAAAGTTGGATGTCATAGATAGGACGTGTGTGTCTACTTATTCAACTTTATACATGTTTAAGTGTCTGTTTATGTACATTCAAAATTAAAGATCATAGATATCAGACGAAGTTAAACGATATATTTATCTATTATGACTTTTTTATTATTATTTTGTAGTTGTCAACCCTACTATTGGCCAAGTTCAGAAAGATGCTAAGGAATGTGTTGCTCCAGTTTTTAAGATACGATGCAAGAACACCAATGATTGTGTGCCTATTTGCAACAAGAATTTTCATGATGCATTATATCCTAGATCTTGTATGGGAGGTGGTTCTGTTTGTATTTGTGCCTATAAATGTTAAAAGTTACTTTGAAGTAAATTAATTCAACAAAATGTTATTAAACTTATCATATTATAAGGTTGATGTTCTATGGTCAAAATGACTCTATTATTATTTAATTTACAACAAGTTATCATCATGCTATTGTTGTCTTCTTATTTATTAGTGGATGTAGTTTTCAATATTCATTAATTTTTTATAAGTAGATTTTGTATTTATATTGATTCAGTTTAAACAAAAAAGGGCAATTAATCAAGTTTGTCAATGAGTTTTCTAACCAGCCTTATGAGAAGTTTTTGGGAATTCTAAATAGTTGTTCAAATAACGAGTTACATTTACGTATTATTAGTGTTAATATTGGCATGTTGGGAACAATGAAAGAAATAACTGATTAGTCTTTCCACAGTAGGTATTTGAAAAAATGTATTAAAAAATATTGAGCAAGAATTTATTGGTATATTACTAGAACCAATTTGTGGTGACGTAGGATTATTTTGAAATAATGATATGTTATTTAGAAAAACTTCAACATGTATACATTAGGCATATAGATAGATGAGTTTTATTATATGGATTAATGTGCTCAAATTGGATTAGAGCTTTGGGTGCCAATAACATAAATTTAAGGTGTGACTATGAAAGGTAATTAGGTATATAAATATTTATAATTGTGATAATTAAGCTTTCACACTCGAATTTTTTTGATAAGTAGGGGTTAAATTGAGTCGAATCAAATCTATTTCGATGGCTCTAGCATATTACTTTGTCGATGTAGCTGCTTCTAGCTAATGAAAATTTACGAAATTTCTGTACTTTTTTTGTTTTTAATTTGTTTATCAATTTACTTTTCATTTTATTATATATTTAAGTTACATAAAAAATGTCATAAATCACAATAATAATCAACAACTTAAAATATTTAAAGACATATAAATAATATGATTGACTCTCAAGTTATATCGGTATCATATAAATTGGGACAGAAAAAATAACATAGATTATTTCAAAATAACGCCAAAAGTACCATCAGTCACTACAATGAACAACTTAAGATATTTAAAAGACAAATAAAAAAAATAAGTGACTCTCGAAAATCAATCAAATGCCACATAAATTGAAAAAAAAATAACATATATTATTTGAAAATTACGTAAAAAACTATATTCTATAAATCACAAACAAAAGAAATACGATTGACTCTCGAAATTCTATTAGCACCACATAAATTGAAACAAACAAACAACATATTTTTTGAAAATTATGTAAAGAGTCCTATAAAATCACAATAATTAATAATTTAAAATATTTTTAAAAATTATATAAATATTTAGATAACTTACAAAATTTTATTCGTGTCACATAAATTAAAATAAACAAAGTAATAAGTACTCTCTCTGTCCCAATTTATGTGACACATTTCATTTGCGCATGAATTTTTATTTTTTTTTGGAATGAAAATTATAGGGAAAAATGTCTGAAATATATCTGAACTTTGACCGCAATTGTTGTAACGATACCAAACTTTGGAAAGGACCTTTTATCCCCTGCACCATTTAATAGTGTATTTTAAAGGGTATATATATGTCCACGTGGACATCATAAATATTTCATAATTATAAAGAGTAACATGTCCACGTAGGCACATATATACCTTTAAAGTACACTATTAAATAGTGCAGGGGGTAAAAGGTCCTCCATAAAGTTTGGTATCGTAACAGCAATTTCGGCCAAAATTGAAGTATTTTTCAGACCCTTTTCCCAAAATTATATATTGTAAACTACGTAAAAAATTTTTACTGTAAGTCACAACAATAGACAATTCAAAATATTTAAAAAATATATAAAAAATTTATGATCAAATATAGACTTGCTTAAATCTTAAAATTTGAAATGTGTCACATAAATTAAAATGAAAAAAGTATTAACATATATTGAGCTCGTAATAACATGTTAGGTTGTATACATATATTTTAATTTTCCAACCGGTATCCGGTATGCGGTACCCGCATCGGACCCTCATAAAGGTTAAAAGGGAAAAAACAAAGTGAGAATAGGGTTTTGTGAAGAACCCCACAGCGAAAAAATTCAAGCAGTTCATTCGCAGTACAGAACCCAGGTATATATATATATATATCTCTTCGTGCTCAACCGAAGTTTGATTTTAGTTCAATTTCAGCTCAATTGATTTCTAGGGTTTTAATTTTTCTGTTAAAAAATGGTATTTTTTGTTCAATTTCAGAAAAATGTCAGGAAAGGACCATGATTATCGTATATTTGTTGGAGGTTTAGCTTGGGATGTCACAGACCGTCAACTCGAAGGAGCTTTTGGCCGTTACGGTAAAATCATCGATTGTCAGGTTCGTAGTTTTCGTAAGATTCAGTTTTCGTTGTAATTTATGCGGAAAAAAATGCAATTTTTAAGGATTTTTAGTGTATGTATGTGTGTGTGCTGTGTGTTCTTATACTGATTCAGATCATTTGATGATGTTTTTGGAGAATGATTTTTATGTCTACACATTTTTTTAAAATTATTTTAGTACTGTTTCCTGCATTTTTTTTTTTTAAAATCACTTCTGTCGGAAACGGCCTTTCTACCTTTATAAGTTGGGGTAAGTTTGTGTACACACGTCCTTCCCTAGGCCCGACGTTGTGTAATTTCATTGGTTATGTTGATGTTGTACTTTCTTATGCATTTTGAGCAAGTTTGGGAAAATAAATTACCTTTGGGTTTTTCTATGAAGATTATGACCTTTTGGTCCAAGTATGCAGGGGTTATTTTTCCTTAAAAAGAACTTCAAACATAATTTTTCCGGAAAAGAACTCCTTTTTCATAAAGCTTGGACCGAATGATGTTAAGATAATAAAATCTTACTAGTTTATCTAAAAGAAAATAATTTGTATGCAATATTATAGGAGCCCTGAACAGGTATTTGTGGAATGATTGCAAACTTTGTTTGTCTGAAGTCTGATGTATACATGAACTTAGGCATTGGAAATAGTTTTGTGTTTTTCTCTCTTCATATGCTTTGTGGTGCTATGCTTTATGGGGGAGTTTGTTGGGTTAATCTTCAACTTTGCAAATCAATTGTATTGCTTCAAGTTGATGTTTAGCTCATGTCTATTTCCAACTTTTCATTTCATTTTAATCATTTATTAATTAGTTTTTTCCTTTAATATTTCTGGATCTGGTTATGCCAGTTAATGGATTTGAGGTGCCTTAGATGGAATTGTATGAGGAAGGATTTTTGTTCATTGGAATGTGAAGTTGCTGGACATAAATACTTGATTCCTTCAGCAGCTTGATTTTGAGGTTTCACTTGCTAGACTATCTGAAAAAGCTTAGATCAGCTGCATGTTAACAATGTGAAGCACTATCGGTTTCTATTGCAGCAGTGATTTGCTCAGAAATGCGTCTCTATGTTGATTGCAGCTGATTCACAATCCTGCTCTGGTTCAACCATTAGCTAATTGTATGGTGTAGTAATTTCAAGGGGCATTTGTGTTTTGGACTTTGGACTTAATGGAAGATGATTGGAATATGTGGACTGAGTGCATCATAGGTGGTCTGTTTGGTGGAATCACCATTAATTTTAAGACTTTTTCCTCAATCAAAGTTAAACATAAAGGCATAGCAGTCAAGTGGCAGTAACTATCCCGTAAATATGTTTAATTTCGTGACACATGTCAAATGGGGGGAATAGAGGAGGTAAGTTAGCTCTTGATGTAAGGTGCTTAAATTATAAGAGGTAAGTTAGCTCTTGACACATATCAGTTGCAAGCAATGGTGAAATTCCTGCTAATAAGAGGTTCAACTAAGAGATAAATTTTGAATATGCAATTTAGCTCATAGTCTAGTTTCCATATTTCTTCAAGTTAAATTGGTTGACAGTTTCTGTGAATGGTGCATGTTGTTCTTGAAAGCTAGCAGGACCAATCTGATTGAAGGTTATTGACATTTCTCTTGCTAGAATTTGGGTGTCATTGTTATGTTGAGCGTACACCAGACATATGAGTCCCTAAGTGCCTTTGCATGGTTGCATCACTATTTTTTTAGTCAATCTGCCAAGTGCCAACTACGGTTTGCTACGTTGTTTCTAATTCGTGATCTGTAAGGTGTATGTGTTACAGTGAAAAGTTCTTTTGAATGGTCAGTGGCACACATGAGATACGAGCTTGGGTACTGGAACTTATGAGAGAAACATAACAACTTTCTTGTGTTTTCTTTAACGGGGATGTTAAACTTTTACTTTCCCATTTATAACTATGACGGATCAGTATTAGAAGACATCTGGCGGTACCTGTTCTTTGCTCTAAAGAAGTTTCGGGGAAAGAGGTTGAGAGCTATGTGGTCCTTAGCTGACCTCCTGCCTTCACGCGAGCCACTTTCAAGATTGAACTTGATTCTCTGACCTTTTGAAGACCTTTAGAAGCTGGTGTACACAGAATCTTGATGCACTTCTGTCTCATTCTCCCTCTTGATCTCTCATTCTGTTTCACTTGGTGGTTTGCCACTGTCAAGATTGAATGTGATTCTTGATTTCTTAACCTTCTTGAAGACTTTTAGAAGCTGTGCTGCTGCGTGCAGAGTCTGGATGCACTTTTGTTTCATTCTCCATTTAGATAGATCATTCTGTTTTACTTGGTTGTTGAATGATTGTTTCGCTCTTGTGAGATGTTCTTCTCTTGAGCACTTGCATTGTCTTCCAAATCGTGGACCACCAGATAATGAGATGCCTCTGAAGACTCAGGAGTTGCGTTGCTCAGCCAAGTTAGCAGCTTCAGAGTGTTTAGTTTCATGGATTATTGCTATAGATTAGTTTATTGAGATTTTGCCCTGTTACCTCTGAATTGCATTTCAAAGGCTCAAAGTGGATTAGTTCTTTTGAGTTAACTTTATCTGCTTTGATGCCTTGCTAGCAGATGGTGTAAGTGGGAAGTTGAAAAGTTTCTAGTTGGGGTTTCCCTTAATCAGGATTAGTTAAAGCTTGTGTTGGAAAAGATAGCTGAATGAAGATCAGTATTTTGAACAGTTACTGAACAAAAAACCAAATGATGTTCATGAGAAGTTTTACCAAGGAAACTTTCGCAGTATGCTTTGTCAGTATGGTCAACGCTTCGAGTGGTAAGCTGTGTTTGTATGGTTAACCACCTGTTCTTAGACATACGTCTGCGATACTTTTGCTCGTTACTCATTAGTCTGGTTGAAGTATATGAAAGAAGTTTGTGGATCCAACATAAGTTCCAATTGGCATAGTTAAGATTTATCCAAGAGGTTAGGAAGCCTTCTTGTTTGGTTTTGTTATTTTAGCTGTTAATGGTATTGATTACACTGGATACATGTGGTCTGTGTCAAATAATCTGCAGACCTGCAGATTTCTGCTGCCCAAGTAAGACTTCCTCCGCCAAAGTAACTTTATATTCCTAAATCTTGTTTAAAAATATGCTTTAACTTCTTGAGTTACCAATTTCAAAAAAAAAAATATGCTTTAACTTCTCTCCTTTTCATACTAATGAAGTGATTAAGAAACTTACAGCAGTCCAGGTTTACTACTTTTCATTTACTTACCTATGCTTTGCGCAGTTGCATGCATAGTTGTATAGTTGGGATTAACTGGGGAATTGAAGTATATATTGAGTAAAGTAAAATATTTGAAGTTGAATGCCGAGTTCACAAGCAACCAAGAACTGGAAGTGTTGTCTAATGACGTTACTCTAGCCACTAAGTGGGCAGAATGATGCATTAATAAGATGTGTGGTGTTCCTTATATATATACATGATAAATATATCATCTAGAGGAAGATTTCATGTGATAATTTCACCACTACATCACAATATGATGGCATTCTTTTTTGGTTAAAAATATAAAAAACGACATATAATTTGATGATGCCATGTGAATCGCTAGAATGTCATGATATTGTGATAATGTGTTGATATGAAACTACCTCTAGATGATATATTTATGTAGCAACGATGAGAGTTTGCTACTTAGAAGTTCTAGCATACCTTGTCATGCATGACCAAAACCAACCACTTTATCCATTCGCACTTCACTGCATTAAATGTAGATCATCAAGTTGAAAGTGAAGGGTTTTAAGAGAGATCCCTGGAAATGGTCTGAAGCATTAAGGAAAGGAATGTACCTTCCATTTTGTTTTCAGAATCAACTTTTGATACTGTTTTGAGGAGCTCCAGATTGAACCTTTCTATGACTTTTGGAGTTTTATGTGTATTTTTGCGTGCTTTGGACTTAATTTTGAGGTTAATTATTGGCCTACTCAATTTAAACTATTGCTCTTGCAAGGTTTAGATCATGTCAAAGAATGCTACTTTGATTTGCTATCATTTTGCTAATTGAGAAATCATCAATAATTCTGGTCATGTAGTTTTCACTGTTTAATTCTTCAGAATTTGCATGTGAAAGAGTAAAGGTAAATGCAACTCCTCCTTTATTGTGTGTTATATCTGAAGGTCTTGTCCTCGTTATCAATTTGATTTTGTTCCTGATAAATATCAATTTTAAATGTCACGTGCTTGTATATTATTACAGGCTTCTAAGAGAGTAAATCTTTAGCTTGATGTGTTTGTCTTGTGCTAGTTTCTAAACTGTTAGCACTGTAGGTTATGCTGGAAAGGGATACAGGCCGTCCTCGTGGATTTGGGTTTTTAACGTTTGCAGACCGTCGCTCCATGGAAGATGCAATCAGAGAAATGCATGGTAGGGAGATTGGTGATAAGGTGATCTCTGTGAACAAGGCCCAACCAAAGATGGGTGGTGAGGATTCTGACCATGGCTATGGCGGTGGCTACGGAGGCGGTGGCAGGGGTAGCTACGGAGGAGGTGGCAGGGGTAGCTACAGAGGCAGTGACAGGGGTAGCTATGGTGGCGGTGACAGGGGTAGCTATGGTGGCGGTGACAGGGGTAGCTATGGTGGCAGTGACAGGGGTAGCTATGGTGGCGGTGACAGGGGTAGCTATGGTGGTGGTGGCCGTGGAAGCTATGGTGGTGGTGATAGGTCAGCAGGGCAAGACAATTGCTTCAAGTGTGGCCGCCCAGGCCATTGGGCTAGAGACTGCCAACAAGAAGGTGGTGGCCGTGGTTCACGTGCATTATCTCCCCCTCCTCGATCAAGGTTTGGTGGAGGTAGTGCACGTGAGGATCGTTATGGCAGTGACCGTCGGTATTCGGATGATCAATACGACAGAGGCCATTATGCTGATAAGGAGCGCTATGATAGCAAAGATGATAGATATGGAAGCCGTGATCGATTTGCCAATGACAGGTGTGATATTTTCCCTATTCTTGCTTGGTGTTACAGATCTAATTTTTTTCCCCCTATCTTACCAAAATTGACTTCTTATGATATTTAGGCACCCTGCTGGTGGTGATCGTTTCGTGGACAATAAGTATGGGGTTTCTGACCGATATGGTCAGAACGGTTCAGGCAAAGAGAGGGGTTTCGACAGGGATGTAGGTCCACGAGATGGTGACAGGTACTCCAGTGGAGGACCAGCACGCTACGAGGGGAAAAGCGTCAGAGACAGAGCAGGACCATATGATCGCCCTCGTAGGGGAGGAGGACGTCCACCCGCCGCTGCCTTTGACCGTTATTGAAGTGCTAAATCTGTGATGTATTAGACTATCCATGTTTGAATTTTAGCTGTCCTTTTTAGTATCTTGCACTTTTGGTAAAGTAATCTCTCAAGATGTAAAAATGTTGAAAATTGTATCAACTGTGGTAGGGGAAACCTATATTTTTGTTTTTTATTGCTAGAAAAACCTTCTGCATTTTAGTTTTTACTGTTAAACAAAAATAGCTCCACACTGTCTATCGGAAACAGCCTCTCTACCTCACAAAAGTAGGGGTAGGGGTAAGGTCCGCATACGTTTTATCATCTCCATTGGTATGTCTTTTTTTCTTGTTTGTCCGATGGTCACATTTGGTTTAGAGAGCACTCTTTCCGTTGAATACAAAATAACGGATAGCTATGAGATAGTTGAGACTTCAATAACTACTCCACAAGGTAGTGATAAGTTGATAAGATCTCTATACACTTTATCCTTTGCAGATTTCATTTGTAGAATTTTACTAGATATATTTAATTGTTGTAAACTTCAACCAAATAATGTTCAAATGCATACTAGTGTTAAGGAACATATACATACTATATTATCACTATTTAATCTTGGGTAAATTGATTAGAAACTACTAAATATTAGTGTATTTAGTAGTCACTTCTAGACATTTTGCTTAGTCTACTAAATACTTGTATTTCTTATTGAATAAAATTTGATTAGATAAAAATTAGGTGTTACGTGCAGTAAAAGATTACGTGAAAGAAAAAATAAATATTAGAAGACTTATAATACTTAACATTTTACTGATACATCAAGATTGGAGTTGTAATTTGACCTAAGTACCACTTACATAAAGAGTTCCAATTTTTTTAAAGAGCCTTTGATCATGTTTAACCAGAGGTCTTTGATTTTTTTAAAAAAATGTTTGATCTCTTGGGTAAAATTTTCAGCATAAATTCAAATTAATTAGACTTCAAAATAAATACGAAACACCGAGTGAGATGAGGAAAAAAAATGTTTAATATAAAAAAATAGAAGTATGATGCACATGGATGCCTAGTAAACTATGTATTAAAGTGTGAACTAGTCACTCTCAAAGTCTGAACAAGTTGACAAGTCTATATATATATATATATATATATAGTGATAGATAAATAGAGGGAGAGAGGCCGAGCGAAAAAAAGATAATTATTTGGTTCTTGATTAATTATTTATATTTATTACATGATTTTTTTTTTTAACAAACATCAAAATTACTGGATTATGTAGATTTCGTAATTGAAACGTGAATTTTTCAACAAGCATCAAAATTACTGGATCATGCAGATTTTGTAATCGAAATGCTAGCTCCATCACCGATTATTGATGCAAGTAGGCAATATATTCCTAACATATATATTTGTTTTTTATCTTTATAAAAAGCTTATAAGTTCTTAGTTCCTACCACTTTTGAAATGTCAAATTCAAAAAGGATACAACTAGTACCACATTATTATTCTAGGAGCACATCATTTTCTCTTTCAAAAATGGAAGATATATGAATATAAAGCTAGGAATATTTTCTAAAATTGCTGCAAAAGTTGTGTGTATATATCAAATTCAAAAAGGATATCACTAGTACCACTTTATTTTCTACAATATTTTCAGCTTGTTGACATATTTGCACTTCCAATTGTATATATGTTTTGACTCAATTTATTGTTTACTTTCTTTCTTTGTCTTTATATCCCCCCACCCCCACCAAATCATATTTGTTCCTTTTTTTTGCTTCTACATTGGATACTAAGACATTGCCACTCTTTTTTTGTATTTATCCTTGTATTCCTTATATTTATCCTAGTGTCCTTTATATGTTAGAGTGGTGGGGTGATTCCATCTCCATTGTGTAGCCCTTCAAGTGCTGATAGATCGCGATTTTTTGTTATTTTTTAATTGGCATGAACTGAACATAATTCCTAGCTATGAACGTATATGCGTTGACTTCGAAAAACCTTAGTAGAATGGTTCACATGCAATGTGCTCGACTTTTCCGAGTGGGGTGGTAATTAGGCATATAGTTCTATTTTTAAATGTTATGCAAATATATATTTCAAAAATATATTCATTCGGACTACGTTAAACTCAAGTCTAAAGTTTGTTCATATATTACTCAATTTTACAAATAAAATATTAGACTTAACATTTAAGCTTTGCAATAACGTAACTATCAAAAATTTAGAGTGAAGTCTAACGTTTTTTCAAGTGTAAAATTTCCAGTCAGCTCAAAAGAGATGTATAAAAGGTCCATAAATTTTTTTTAAAATCATTTACTAAATAATTATTCTTTTTAATTATCTTACTTGTTATTTTTATTTTTATTGATATGATGATGCTATAATAACATCATCTTTTTGTATGTTCTTTTACTTCCTTGGACTACTATATAATTGCGTAACTACTAGGGCATTGACTAATGTAGAGGAAAAATTATACATACATTATAGTATTTTTTTTTTTTAGAGATTCTAAGTAGATGCTCAAAGAAACTAATTCAATAAAATATTTAAATATTTGGATTCCTTGCTACTAATTAATAGTCTACAACATATAGGTCATATAGTGGAATTTAAAATATGTGGCTGCTAATTTTAATTAAACATAGCGAAACTACTACTCAAGGTTTGAACAGATGTAACCTAATCCTTAACTTGATTAATTATAGTAATTACGGATCAATTAAGGGTGGAGGAACGCATGATTTTTCATAAGCGGGGTGTCAGTATTGAGTTGGGCAGGTTCTAAATTATATTGGGCCAAACTGCCAAAATAGGGCTATGTATCGATTGGTTCGATTTGATTTTAAAGTTTATCAATTCGATTTATTGGTTATCGGTGTGAAGGTGAAGTCATGTTTGTTGGATGGTGGAGGATAATATCAACGTGGTTATGAAACTTATTTTCCATACTTTTGTTAGGGAAGTCAATTTCCTTAATTATAAAGAACTTATTTAGAAAAAAAAATTTGTAAAAATATTCTGATAAATCAAATATGAAAAAATTGAAAAATATTTTCCTCGCCAAACACACCTAATGTGTTTTCAACATCTTAAAACGTCACTAATTATAGTCACATGTAGACATAGATAAGATCAATTTGACCCAACAATTGGAATTAGTAAACTAAACAACTTGATTAGGAAAAGTAGTTAACTTCTCCAAGAGAAATTAATTAATTAATTAAATGATTGTATTTTAAAATAGAAATTTGTTTTTCCCCAACAAAATAGGAAAAATGTTAAATAATTAATTTACTTGACCGACCATTGGGTATCGAAGTTGAATGACAAATTGACAACTGTTTTCCAGCAATGTAGCAACTTAATAAAAAAAAGGGGTATTTATTGGAAAAATAAAAGAAATGTTAGTAAAATTATATTAAAATAGTAGCAATATTGAAAGGTCAAGAAGCTAAATTTCTCCTATTATACGAGAGAGAGATTGAGGCTGAAGCACGCACTTTCACGTATCTGCTTTAACAAGAGTATTTTTTTTAAAAAAAATACATTTTTTATCAAAATTATGGAACCCGTTTAATATACATCCTTTAGTTTTAAAATTTATTATTATAATAAATAAATAAATAAACAATAATCTTCAAGTGTATCACATATATAGCATGACTCTATTTATACAATTACATAGAGGGTACATTACAAAAAAAAATTGTCTTAAATATAGCATAAACCATTGAGATTATCAAGAAAGCTATGAAGGTCAGGTGGAGCTAGAAGTTTGAATATGTGTTTAATTGAATTAGTACTATATTAAAAATAATTTTTAGTCGTAACTAATTCATAATAATAGCTTAATTGTTATTTTTTTATAAGAGCAATTAACACTTTTTTTTTATAAATGTCCATAAAGCTTATAGCGACATTAAATACAATAACAATTAACTAATGACGATAAGGCTTTAGCACATCTTTATTAATGTGCATATTTATTAAAGCTAAATATAACATATTTATATTTTAAAAAATTAAATATCTATAAATATTAAATTTAAATCTCAATTATTATTACATACGTCATCTTTTTGTTTGTTCTTTTACTTCCTTTGACTACTATTACGTAACTATTAGGGCATTGACTATATGTATAGGGGAAAAAAATTATACGTGGTATTATTTATTAGAGATTCTAACCAATTATAGAGTTTAATATTTTGATTCCTTGCTACTATTAGTCTACATGTAGGTCATAGTGGAATTTAAAATATGTGGCTATAAATTAATTAAACATAACGTGATTCATCATAGATATAAATATCAAATTTGGAGTTGATTTAGATCAATTTAATTTTGTGAAATTTTTTAAAAACTCTTAATCATCTGTCAAAAATTGTGAACAATTTAATTCATATTTACGAAATAATTTATACTAAAATCCTAATAATCAAGCAGAATTTGTGGCAGGTTCATTCATAAAAATTACTACTAATTATCATTCATGAGTGGTGACAAAGGCAAGTTCTTAGATGATCTGTCAAAAATTGAACTCTCACCTATGATTTCAAAATTATTTTAACACGACTTATGTAAACGGAATCAATAATTAAATAGTGAAAAATAACTTATTTATGGAGGTATTAGGTACGATAGAATTGTGGTATTATATAATTATGGTATGAATATTACAACCTAATTTGAAGAAGGATTCACATGACAACAGATATGAACGTGACCAACAGTCATAAACTCATAATTAAGATCAAATTAAATGTATAAAAATAATCATATTCTAATCAATTTAATTAATTAGATGTGATTATGCCAACCAATTACACAGAAAATTAATATTATGTCTTTATCTAAGTGCCGTATCCCAGATTTTTTGGGATAATTATGAGAATCATTCAATTAACAATTCAGTCATATAATTTTTTGGAAAAAATCATACATTAATAGTTTGTATAGTCATTAAAAACATCACATCAAAATTTGAATTAGACAAATAAAATAAATCAGAACTTTTAAAATATGTTAAAAGTTTGCAAGAAAGCTAATAGCATGGATTTAAAAAAAATCGAAAAAGAGCCAATAAAAATGAAAATAAAATCTGGATTTAGCGCAATTTCTTTATCCTTTAATAATGATGAATTCTTAGAAAACTACCTTAATAGTGACATTTTTAATGGTAAAGGACGATTGGTGCTTAATAGGTTACGAATAGATATTCTTATCCGAAAATTATTGTTAAGAATAATCGAGGTTCAATATGTAAATAAGACAAATGTAGCTCATTTTTAATACGCAAGTTATAATTCTTTTATGTTTTTAGTTACTATCGTCTATCATTATCAAAAATAATTTGAAAATATCTACTTTATTAGGGTATTTTAAGTCTAAAATTGTTTCCTAATTATTGACTATTTTATGATTGGTTATCACAAGGGCCAATTCAAAATCACGTGTATGGTTCATAAACTTAATCTTTACTTAGTCAAATAATACAAATCTTGAATTATTGATAAGAACTCTACACCACAAAAAATATAAGTAATGATACGTATTGAATATGTGTTTTACTTGTCAATCAAAGTCTAGAGGAGGACGTGTCAGGTGCAGAGGCGGATTCACAATTTTAAAAGAATGGATATTATTATAAAAAGGCAATTTTAAAACTTTCATAATTTAACTTTTAGATTCTTATTGTTAACTTTTTCTGCCTAAACAAATATAGGTTCACGATAAATTTTTAAAATTAATTTTAATGATTTCCACATATATATCCTACTTTGTGTTAAAATCTAAAAATGATGTAATTAGTTAAGTCAGTTGATTATACGATATATCGTCCCCTACTATTACTTTTTATATATGTATATTTGGTTTAACTATATACACTTTCACAATAACTAAAGTAGAATATGGATTTTAATATGTCAAACGTAACTTAGAGATTTTAAATGAATAAATCAAATAAAGAAAAAAAAACAGCACAATAACAATATACTAATGTAATTGTCCGAGTGAGATATAAAGAAGATAATATGTACGGAATTTTTAAAAAGGATCTTTATATTAAGACAAACATAAGAGATCGATAATATAAATTAAAAAGGGATCTTTATATTAAGACAAACATAAGAGATCGATAATATAAATTAAAAAGGGATCTTTATATTAAGACAAACATAAGAGATCGATAATATAAAATACAAAAAAAGTGTCTTTTATCAAATTGTAATTATGAGTTATTTTGTACTTTGTACCACTTCATCCAAGTTGTCTAAAATTGGACATTAGCTACCGACTAAGGTTTGATTAATTTTATTATTATTTTTCTCTTTTTACTTCGTATTTGATATTTATACTAAAGGTGATTAAATTCGAATTCATACTAACAAATAAAGTGCTTCCTAATAATTATTTGATCTCATACTTTATATTTATCATTTTTTTGTTTATTTGTAGACACTGTATCAAAAATAAATTTTAGTGATAATTAATTAATAACAATAGCTTAATTGCTGCTAAATATATATATTTTTAGAAGCAATACTGGTGACAAATAGGGGTGGAGGTAGCATATAATGAGGGGGTTCCCTCGGCAAAAAATATTACTATTTATACATGGTTAAAATTATTTTTTAGGTATGTATAATAGATGTCGAACCCCCTTCCACTAGTTCGTGTGTTTACTTCTCAGATTTTGAACCCCCTTATTAAAATTTCTGGCTCCGCCACTGGTAACAAATACATTTTAATACTCTAAAAGTTATAACAACATTGAATCTAATATCAATTAACTAATCCAGTAAAGTTCTAACTCTATTTGTTAAATGCATATTTATCGTCACTAAAAATTATTTTTGTTATAGCTGGAAAACACATTGCGTACAAATGAGGTACTAATTAATTAGTCGTTTTCTTCACCTTTTTTAGAGGTTAATTTTCGACGTTTAAATTAAATGATAAAACGTATCAAGTTGATTGACCCTTAGATATTTTTTATTGTTTTTTTATGGCCACATGTTCGATCAATAATGGACATTATATAATAAAATGTTGTATATAACAGATAAAATTAAATTGAAAAGAAATCAATCTTTTTAAAGAAAAAAATATTCCACGTTGTAAGTTTGCTGCAACAAATTAACAATATACCCCTCATAAAAAAAATTGTTTTACATTTGCTTTCATGAGGGTAAAATCGTAAAAATCAACACTTCTAATTCCTCAACTATTAATAAATTCTAATTTTTCATACTTTCTTTTAAGAATATAAATAAGGAAAATGAAAGGTAAATTAATCAGAAAACAATTTATTTTGTCATATTAAATTCAAGATTTATAATAATGACTCGAACTACAAGTTGAACTTGTAGGGCATATATAGTATTCATTGGTCGATGAGTATAATTAATTACCCCACAATATTAATGTCACGTATTTCATGACTCATCCAAATAAAAATATATATAAAATGAGATCTCCTGTCAACTTATAATTTGAACAGTAAAATATAACGATATAAAAAGTTATTTATTGTGTTGATCTTCCATATATAAAAAAGTTCCTATAATATAGCTAAAACATGTTTTGTAATATACTCATTCAAATAAAAATATACTATTAGAAAATAAAATCTCGTGCTAATAATTTACAATTTGAACAATAAAAGATAACGATTTTGTAATACTCATTCAAATAAAAATATACTATTAGAAAATGAAATCTTGTACTAACTTACAATGATCAGTAAAAATAACGATATAAAAAATTAGTTATTGTGTTGATCTTCCATATATGCAAAAGATCCTATAATATAGCTAAAATTATATTTGTAATGAATTACAAAATAAAATATCTCGTATAAAATATGATTGCTTCAATTATTTTTTCAGACCAATAAAATATTACTACAATTTTAGTCTTCAATTTGATAGATTTTTTCTAAAATATATCTTTCTTTGTCCACCCTTCTTTCCAAGAAACTTGCTCAAGTCAACTATAAAGTCTATGTTTTAGACTACCCCCTACCCCCACCCCCACCCTTAATAGGGTAGTGTTGGATTTTATTTTATTTTTAGGTGGGGGGGGGGGGGTGCATGACTATGGTAGGTGTGTTAAGATGAGGTCTATATAAACATGCACAGTTCATGTATACAACTACAAATGAAATATCATCCTAACAACTTTTTCTTCACTTAAATCAATTCGATAAGATATTTATCACCTCGATCGATCATCGATCATATTACAACATGACGATGAACCTACCTATCCGAGTCCTCGTGAGCCGATGGTTCATGGTGTTTGGAACCATGTTGATCCTATCAGCCGCGGGTGCCACCTACATGTTCGGTCTATATTCTAGTGACATAAAATCTTCCCTAGGATATGACCAAACTACCCTCAATCTACTAAGTTTTTTCAAAGATTTAGGGTCAAATGTTGGTATTTTATCAGGTCTAATCAATGAAATTTCACCACCATGGGTTGTTCTTTCAATTGGGGCTATATTAAATTTTTTTGGTTATTTTATGATATGGATGGCCGTGACCAAAAAAATGTCAAC